>PVLC010014794.1:0-19740 GCA_004027655.1 Graphiurus murinus
GGAGGAGGAGGAGGAGGAGGAGGAGGAGGAGGAAGAGGCCAAGGAGGAGGAGACACTTAGGCATCCAATTAATGAGAGACATCATTAGTTGGATTTTGGGCTCATACACATAAAGAAAACTCACTGGTACAACTCAGAGTAAGACCCAGCTCTCCCGAGACTCATAAACAAGCAGGAAGTGAAAAAAAGAATCTCTAGCATCTTAAAATGTGTCTATTTGGAGTTACTGGGGATTGAGCCAAATTCTCCTCGAAGCTCTTCCTTGCATTTTAGCTCTAGAATGGGATGGATTTGCTCACAGCAGGACCGTGGCAGGGTAGAGGAGCCATGCCGGCCCTGGGGGAGAGGGTGAGGAGGACGGAGAGAGGGCATGCCACTCCGGAGGAGGGTTGCAGGGCCTGTACCTTATGTGGGTATTTGGGGTACTGAGTGGGGGAGGGCTGGGTGCATGCAGAATTTTCATGACTTCCACAGGGGGTGGGGAGGAGAGAGAGGCCCTGGACTGGGTGCTCTCCTCGAGGGAGGTGCACGGGTGGCTGGTGAAGGCTTTTAATTTATTTGGGGGGGAGGAGTACTGAGGATTGAACCCAGGGGCATTCTACCTCCAAGCTACCCCAGGACTTTTATTTATTTATTTATTTTGCGGTACTGGGGATTGAACCCAGGGGCATTCTACCTCTGAAAAAATAGGACACTCCTAGTCCTATTTTTTATTCTTTATTGTGAAACAGGGTCTCACTAAGTTGCAGAGTGCCTCACTAAGTAGCCGAGGCTGGCTGTGAACCTGTGATCCTCTGGTCTCAGCCTCCCAAGTACTGGGATTACAAGCGTGTGCCACCAGGCCCGGCTCCCCCAGGACTTTTTATTTTATTTTTATTTTTATTTTTTTTGCGATACTGGGGATTGAACTCAGGGGCATTCTACCTCCGAGCTACACCCCCAGCCCTATTTTTTATTCTTTATTTTGAAACCGAGTCTCACTAAGTTGCGGAGGGCCTCACTCGGTAGCTGAGGCTGGCCGCGAACCCGGATCCTCCGGTCTCAGCCTCCCGAATGCTGGGATTACAAGCGTGTGTCACCACGCCCGGCCCCCCCAGGACTTTTTATTTTTTATTTTGAAACAGGGTCCTGCTCTCGGGCCTTCACACTCCCAGCAGGGACGTCCTTCTAGCTGGAGAGTGGGTGCGGAGCCCAGGTCAGAGATGGCGGATGAGCCCCGCAGGGGCTGCTGGCCGTGCCCCAGAGCTGGACTCCCTCGGGAGGGACATTCCTGGGAGTCGCTTGTCTTGGGGGATGAGCAGCCTTCGTCCCCACAGCAGGCTGACCTGGGCCTTCCCTGTGTGGCTCAGCAGTCCCTGATCTCCTTCAGTGTCTCCTCTCCCAGGGGTCCGGGTGGCTGCAGACTCTCTAAAGGGGTGCCAAGACGCCTCTGCTTCCAGAGACCGCGTGGGGTGCTGCATTGCTGTCATTGCCCCAAAGAGCCCCAACCAGGCTGGGCATGGTGACACACAGCTATAATTCCAGTACTTGGGAGGCTGAGACAGGAGGATGGCAGGTTTGAGGCCAGCTTTAGCAACTTAGCAAGGCTCTGGTACAAAATTTAAAAATAAAATAAAAAGAGTTGGAGATGAAGCTCATAGAGATGTTGCTGGAGAATGCCCCTGGGTTCAATCCCTAAAAACAAAGACATATAAAGGAACACCAAGAACTTCACAGTGTCTGGGCTACGACATCATTTTAGTTGATAGCGCCGCCTCTGGCCCAGTCCTTCAGCCAACATTGTCACCGCCCCTGGGAGCAAAGTTTCTGGCAACAGAGAATGCCCTTGTAAGACGCTCTCTTTATTAAGAGAGGCGATATTGTCAATGAAGACTCGTCGTCGGCACTGTATAAATTAGGGAGTGATTATTTCCATTAAGAGGAGGCTCTCGTTTTTAGAGAATGATTCCCCGTGGAATTCCTTCCCAATCTCTTGCTCTCCTAATGCATTTTTAATGGGCTTCAGCATATTAAAAATTATTTCTGTGCTGTCTTCTCGGGTCTGCCCGTTGAACCGGTGTGGTTAAGCTAGCGCTCGGGGGCCAGCCCAGAGAACGGCCCCAAGGGTCTGCAGCTGCAGCCACGAGCTCCCTCTTGTCCAGGGTCCCCGCCCAGCCTTGCAGCCTTGCAGGGCAGGGAGCAGGAAGGGGCAGTGGGAATTGCAGCCCACGGGAGAGTCGCAATCACCCAGGGAGTCTATGACCTTTTGCCAAAACAGCACCGATGGCTCTGAAGGGTGCCCTGGAGCTGGCCGGGTGGAGAGAGGGCTAAAGACTTCCAGGGAGAGGGAGTTTGTCCAGGGTACAGAGGTGTGAAAGGGGGAGGAGGAACACCAGGAAGAGGCCAGGCATACCCAGGTATGGAGGGGAGTGTCTGGGTACCAACAGAAACCAGGTGTCCCTGGCAATGGGAACAGGGCAAGGTCCCATCAGTGCCCTGTCCTGGAGGATGACCTCGGCCGCAGAAGGATGGCAGGCAGGCCAGAGGCTCACCAGCCTGGAACTGGCAGGTGACTCCCGAGGTCCCTGTTGGGCCTGAGCAGGGCAGAGGTGCTGCAGTGCAGGAGGGGACAGACTCACATGTCACATCTAGGAGGCAGGGGGCCTCGGGGTGGCACTAAGCCCATTTAATCAGCTCACTTCCAACTTGGGCGATGGGAAGACAGTGGCCGCTGTGCTCTGAGCATCTGTGTCCTTCTGCATTGGTCAGCTCTCCGTCACCGTGACAAACGCCTGAGCTGACCCACTGAGGAGGAGGAAGGGTTCGTGCTGGCCCCTGGTTTCAGAAGTCTCACCGTGGCCCTGTGGCTTTGGGCCTGTGGCAGCACAGCACCTCATGGTAGGAGCACATGGGGGAAGCCTGCTTGCCTCTTAGTGGCCCAGAGGCAAAGAGAGACCGGAAGGGGCGGGTCCCAGAATCCCTTCAAGGCACGCCCCCCGTGACCTCACTTCCTTCCTAACCTTTCCACCTCCCAACAGCACCACAGGCTGGGGACAACACGTGGGCCTTTGAGGACCGTTTACCCAAGCCATAGCACCCCCAGATTCATATGAAGCCTGACCCCCAGTGTGATAGCATTAGGAGGCGGGGCCTTTGGAAGCGATTAGGAACGGAGCCCTCCAGAGTGGGATTACAGAAGAGACCCAAGTGTGCTCACCCCGGCCACCATGGGGACGCAGCGACAATATGGCCGCGGGTGAACCGAGTGGGTCCTCACCAGACACGGAGTCTGCCTTGTCCTTCGGCCACCAGCCTCCAGAGCCGTGAGAATTATGTCTCTGTGGTTGCTAAGCCACTTGGTCTGTGGTATTTTGTCACAGTGGCCGGAGTGGACTGTCATCAGCACCCCAGGAAGACAGGTGCTGAGCCTGGGCGTGGACACCCATCACCGAGCCTACCGGCCACCAAGGCCCCAAGAGAGAAGGCCCTGGTCACTTATGCCAATAGAATGCTGTCACCCGCAATGGAATGCCATCCCCTGCACCAATGGGACCCGGTCACCTGCCAGGAGCATGGTGCCACTGTGCCAACGGGCTGCCAGAGGGAGGCAGCCACAATCGATCCCAGAGGGGAGACCTGCTGGTCTCCAGGCTCTTAGGACACCGAAGAGCGCCAGGACAGGGGACTCGGGCTGGAAGCTTCTTAGGTGGAGGAGGAACAAGGAGAGGAGACAGAAGCGTGGTGTTTGGGGGGGGGGGCAGCTGGAACCTCAAGGATGAGCAAAAGCCAGATGTGAGCGGGGCCACGGAGGTGACCCCAGGCCCAGGGGAGACCATGAGCAGACCCCGGAAGAGGAGAAGGTCCCGGCGAGGGTGCGGGGCAGGGGGAGGGTGTTCTGCCCAAATCCGGGGTGCCTCACCAAGGAACACTCACTTACACAGAGCCATGCAAAAGCAAGAAGGAGGTTTATCGCTAGCTCGAGCTAGGGTCCAAGTCTCATCCAACACAGTGGAGTCTTGACAAGGACCCCCACTTTGGCTTTGTTCAGCCTTTTATAGTGGGGTGTACACAGGCGGGAAGGGGATTGGTGAAATCTTGTTGCCAGGGCAGAGAGAGACTCTGGGGACCATAAAGATTGGCTGGTTTGTCTGGAAGGGATACAGGGTGTACTGGGATAGGTTTGGCCCCTTAGGGCAGGACCTAGGGACTGGAGTTGTTTGGTAATTGGACAAAGACATCCAGTAGGCTTGGGGACTCTTATCTTTTTTTTCTGATTAGCTTCAGGGCCGTTTTGTCTGGGAAAAACTGAAACAGGCCCAGGCCTGCTCATCTTTTACCGACTTTCCAGACTATCATGGCCGTGCCCTACAAGGGAGCAAGAAATGAGGCTGGAAGAGGAGAGAGAGGCTCGGCGGACAGCAGTGGAAACCTGGCAGTTAGCAGCCGGCCGCAGCCACGGTGGCAACGGGAACAGCTAGCGTTCCCTGAATGCTGACGGTACCCTTGCCCTCCAACAGGCAGGACCTGGAGGAGACACAGGGTGTGCCTGGACTGGCACCAGCCGAGCTGAACCCCTGAACCCCTCTGTCAGTGGAGAAGGCCCGATGTTCCTGACCGTGTGACACGGCCAGCAGCCCTTGGCTGTGCAGGCTGTGCAGATGGGGCCTGCTCCACGTTTCCGGAGGCAGGGGGGGCTCAGACAAGCTCGCCTGTAACTAGGACTTCAGGCCCCCTCAGTGTGGTCTGTACACTCACGCGTCCTTGTGGGGCTGCGAGGCTGGGTGTGGAGGGGGTCACGGCCCAGAGAGGCCCAGGTCCCCAGGGAAAGGGGACGCATCAGCACCCAGCCTATCACCCAGGGGGCCTGCATCACTGTCCCCTTATCACAAGCAAGAGACCTGTCACCTACCTGTGGTTGCAGAGAGGGGACTAGAGCCCACACCTTCCTGATTTGCAGCCAGGGCTCGTCCCCCTGCTGCACCCCTGTGGCACTGTCCCCTGCTGTTGGGATGCTGTCACTTGTCAACGGAGCAGCGTCACCTGCCAATCAAATGTTATCACCCCCACACACACATGGAACACGCTGTCACCTGCTAATGGAATGTTGTCATTCGTGCCAATAGAATGCTGTCACCCGCAATGGAATGCTATCCCCTGCACCAGCGGAACACGGTCACCTGCCAGCAGCACGCTGTCACTCGCCAATGGAATGTTGTCACTGTGCCACTGGTGCTGTCGCCTGCCAGTGAAGGTGGTCACAGGGGAACACGGAGGACAGAGGTTGTTTTTGGACCCACTGGCCTGGGGCTCCTTAGGACACGGAGCAGAGATGAGGGGTTGGCAGCAGGGCAGCGGGTGACCGGAGGACCGTTGGCAGGTGACAGTAAGCGAAGCCCTGGTGGGATGTGTAGGGTGAGAAGGGATGAGGGCACCGGCCATGCCCAGGGAATGCCAGTGCTTAGGAGCCTGGCGCTGGCCAGGCAGGAGGATGCAGCCCTGCAGCCCCCAGGTCCCCACTGAGACCTCAGTGACCTGAAGAGTGGCCATCAGTGACAGTGACCACTGGAGCCTCCTTAAGAGCAATTTCAGGAAGGGGAGAGGGGAAAGGGGTGACAGACAGCGGTAAGCACCCACGCATGGCCCCGAGATCCGCCCAGCACAGACCCTGCTGTGCAATGCTGCTTCTGCCTCCGGATTTGGCGGCAGCGCACTTGATCCCCTTCCTCCGCACTCTCCCTGACAGACCCCGAGGCCCCTTCCTCTGCACCTCTTCTGGGCACCTGCCTCTCCACCCCCGCAGAGCCGGGCAGTCCACAGGTGCTGAGCCACACAGGGAAGTCAGGTCAGACCCGAGTCGGCGGGAGAGTGGAGGCCAGCATGCTGATTCGGTGAGTGGAGCACAGGAAAGAGGAAGGAGTTTGGCAAAACCCGTCTGCAAGGCTGAGCCAGGTGTGTGCGTGTGTGTGTGTGTGTGTGTGTGTGTGTGTGTGTGTGTGTTGAACCCAGGGGCATTCTACTTCTGAGCTATACCCCCAGCCCTATTTTTTATACTTTATTTTGAAACATAGTCTCACTAAGTTGTGGAAGGCCTCACTAAGTAGCTGAGGCTGGCCGTGAAACCGCCATCCTCCTGTCTCAGCCTTCCAAGTACTGGGGTTACAAGTGTGCGCCACCACGCTTGTCTCTGAGCCAGGTTTATATCTGACAGGTGCATGTGCCGAGATTTTTTTGTTTTAGCTTATTTTTTTTATTTTTGTACTGGGGATTGAATCCAGAGGCATTCTAACTCCAAGCTGCACATCCAGCCCTTTTTATTTATTTATTTTTATTTCAAAACAGGGTCTTGCTAAATTTCTGAAGCTGGCCTCCAACCTGTGATTCTCCTGTCTCGGTCTCCCAAGTACTGGGATTACAGGTATGTGCCACCATATCAAGCATGTGCTGAACTTTTTTGGGGGGGGGGTGCTAGGGACTGAACCCAGGGGCGTTCTACCTTTGAGCTATCCTCCCAGCCCTATTTTATTTTGAAACAGGGTCTCACTAAGTTCCAAACAGCCTTCCTTGCTAAGTCACTGAGGCTGGCCATGAACCTGAGATCTTCCTGTCTCAGCCTCCCAAGTACTGGGATTTCAGGCATGTGCCACAATGCCTGGATTGTGCCGAGCTTTTCATTAGGGGATGTTCCAGGTACTCTCCCCTCTCTGTGCTGGATAGCTGCCATGGAAAAGGGCTGCTGTTAGAAGTCTCTTGGTAAATGACTCAGAGTCAGAATTATTATTAGAGAAATAGGGTGGCTGGGGAGAAAGCAGAAGAAGCCTCTGCTCTCCTTTAACCAGCATCTTCTTTTATTGAAGATTTAAACAAAGTATTACAAAAAATGATTAAACGCAGAAGTCAGCAAGGCGATCATGAGTTAAAATAGGAAAGAACAGTAAGGCAGTAATGAGTTAAGCTTCAGGGAAGGGGAAACATTGCTGGAAAATGAAGACCACATCTAAGTCTGCACTGTTTATCGATTCTCTCTGGTCCTTGGAAGTTTGTCTTCTTGCAGACAAATTCTACTCAGCCAGGTACAAGGACGTAGCTGAGCTGGTAATCTAAGCTTGCAGGTCAAGATGGCTCCCAGCATCTCTTGGAGGGTCAAGGAGCCCAGTCACCCCTCAGCACCCCCTTTCTCATGGCTGCATCACAAAGAGCCTTGTTTCAGGGTCTCTGCCATGAGGAGCAGGTCTCAGGTTGGGACACCACATGCTCTGATTTGGGCAGGTGTTGCTGTCTCCCCTAGCAAGGTTCTGGGTGGCCAGGGCCTTGACGGACCAGCCTGGGCAGGAGCCACCCAGATGCCCCTGGACAGGTAGCACCATGTCTTCACTTGTGTGCAGAACCATACCATCAGAGACTCGGCAGGGCTGATGTGTGGCTGCCCTCCTTGGTCCTGGGGGCGGTGTGGCAGGGTGGCATCTCTCTCTCCTCTTTCTCACTCATATTCACCACGTCCACACCAGGCTGGACAGCGCATCCTTTGTCTGCTCCCAACCTGTTTCTCCATCGTCAGCCAGACAGTAAGTGTGATGGGTGGGTGGGGGCTGCCATGGGGTTGGAGGAGCAGATGGGTTTGGGGAAGGCCATGAAGCTTGCTCTGGGGAAACAAGCTAGGGGTTGCCATGTACAAAAGGAAGTCAGTGCAGCTTCCCTGGTGTTGGCTACAACCCTCTCACTTTACAAATGGGGAGTCCAAGACTCAGAGGAGAGGAGCTTGTTGAGAGTTGCCCAGGGAGATGGTTCAGGGACAGGGATCAGTCCCACATGCCTCAGGTGTACCATGGACTTCGGTAGGCAGAAGTTGGCATGGTTATTGCTGTTTCAGTCAGTGCTCTCACCGCTGTAGCCCCAAAACCTGATGACAACAACTTAGAAGAAGAAAGATTTATTTGCTCACAGTTCTGGAGATTTCAAGGGTTCAGCTCATGTTAGGCCAAGTGCAGACTCAAGGGCTCTGCTCTCACATCACAGAGGCTGAAAGCAAGAGAGAGGGCTTGTGGTGGGTGTTCAAGGGACACATGCACAATCCTCAAGGTCATATCCCCAGGGACCCACCTCCTGCAGCCACTCTCCACTGCCTACGTTACCGCCCAATAAGTCCACTACAGTGGATTCACCCACTGATGAGATTAGAAGCCTCATAATTCAACCATATCACCTCTGAACATCAACGCGTGAGCTTTTCAAGGGATGTTCTGTATCCGAAGCATTATACTCATACTTACCAGGACTTCTGCAAATCCTCTCCACCTCCCTGAGACTCAGTGTTCTTCCCTGGAGAACACAGATCTCAGGACCCCCAGTTTGGCATCTTCACTGCCTGCATGCAAGGATCAAGCCCACAAGGCATCTGTGCCATCCTCTGTGAGCGTTCCAGTGCAAAGTCGAGCTGGCCTTCTGGACAGAACACGGGGCCTGGCTGCTCCTGCACTAGCAGGTGCCGCACACAAGAGAAGGGAACAGAAGGGGAGGCGCAGGCGCGGCACCTGTTCCCCAGGGCGACGGGCCTCCCTGGCAGATTGCAGCGTTCTCTTCTGTTTTCAAGTCCCGCTGGGTCAAGGAGACCCGGGAGGAGTTGCCAAGCTTGCTGGTGTGACAAGTGTCTGTGGCCAAGGAGAGAAAACACTCTAAACAGTGACGGAGATCAAGGCCGTTTGTGGAGCGCCTGAGCAGCTTCCTGAGACGCCAGGCTGCGAGCGTAACTACAGAGGCCCAGACCTGACTGAGAGGCTCTGGCCTCCATTTGGGAAATCTATGAGTGTGGACGGGAGAACTGGCTTTCCAGGACATTCTTCCATGGGCTGAGCAGGAAGGGCTCTGGGCTTGGGGCTGGAGAAGGGGTTCCCATCCAAGGTGCGGTCTAATCCTGGGCAGGCTGGGCTCCCAGTGCAGGCGAGATGCTGCGGGCTGAGGTGGGATCCTCAGGGAGCTAATAAGGGCAATCTCCTTACAAATACCGTGATGACCATGGGGAACCCTGGGCCGCTACCTGACCGGACTCCAGCTCATGGCTCAGCCCTACAGGGCAGCAGTAAGTGAACTCGAGACCGTGTGGGGTTTGGCAGCCCCTCCTCCCCCAGAAGGGACAAGGAGCTAACGTTTCAGCTCATTCCTCCATGTCCCATGCCTCTGGCCCGTGCATCGATCCCACAGAAGTGGACTTCGGGCTCAGCTTCCTCATCAGGGACGAGCTATGTGGGCCCTGGTGTATGGGGTCCAACGGCAAGAACACCGGGGCAGGCCCAGGCCCAGCTCCGCCATCAATTACGTCCCGGGGTCCAGGGCAGGAAGAACAGGACCATCCCTGACTCCTTACTTTGTAGGGGTCTTGGGGCTTGAGCGAAATTGGGGGTCCCAGCTTAGCTTCTGCAGCATGGCTTCGTTCCGTTTTCATGGAATGGGCTGGGACAGGAGTCATCCCCTCCCTCAGAGGGGAGGGTGGCCGGGAGACTGGCGGCCAGTGAGCCGACCATGTCCAGAGGCTGGTCTCGTTCATCGGATCCTGAATGCAGGCCCATTGGGGGGGTGCATCTGGCTCCCAGGTCCTTCCTCTCTGTCCAGCTAAGCCTCTGGGGCTGCTGCCCTCTCCAACCCCTGAGTTACCCTTTACAAGTTCAGGTTCTGAGCCAGGCATGGTGGCACACGCTTGTAATCTCAGCATTTGGGAGGCTGAGACCGGAGGATCCAGGTTCACGGCCAGCCTCAGCTACCTAGTGAGGCCCTCCGCAACTTAGTGAGACCCTGCTTCAAAATAAAGAATAAAATATAGGGCTGGGGGTGTAGCTCGGAGGTAGAATGCCCCTGAGTTCAATCCCCAGTACTGCAAAAAAAAAAAAAAAAAAGTTCAGATTCTGACAACACGACGGACCACTGAGTGACCTAGACCAATGACTCCTTTGAGCCTCCATTTCATTGTCTATGCAGTGGGGATACGACTCCAGTCTGAGCCGGGCGTGGTGGTGCACACCTGTAATCCCAGTACCTGGGAGGCTGAAACAGGAGGACTACAAGTTTGAGGTCAATCTCAGGAACTTAGCAAGACCCTGTTTCAAAATAACAAATAAAAAGGGCTGGGGGAGCCGGGTGTGGTGGCGCACGCTTGTAATCCCAGCATTCGGGAGGCTGAGACCGGAGGATCCGGGTTTGCGGCCAGCCTCAGCTACCTAGTGAGGCACTCTGCAACTTAGTGAGACTCGGTTTCAAAATAAAGAATAAAAAATAGGGCTGGGGGTGTAGCTCGGAGGTAGAACGCCCCTGAGTTCAATCCCCAGTACCGCAAAAAAAAAAAAAAAAAAAAAA
This sequence comes from Graphiurus murinus, assembly GCA_004027655.1. NCBI lineage: Eukaryota > Metazoa > Chordata > Mammalia > Rodentia > Gliridae > Graphiurus > Graphiurus murinus. The sequence goes on from PVLC010014794.1 coordinate 10,321, forward strand.
AAAAAAAAGGGGCTGAGGGTGTGGTTTGGAGGTACCAAAAAAAAAAAAAAGATTTTGAGCCAGGCGTGGTGGTGCACGCTTGCCATCCCAGTACCTGGGAGGCTGAGACAGGAGGATCTGGGTTCATGGTCAGCCTCAGCTACTTAGTGAGGCCTTAGGCAACTTAGTGAGAGCCTGTTTCAAGATAAAGAATAAAAAATAGGGCTGAGGGTGTAGCTTGGAGGTAGAATACCCCTGGGTTCAATCCCCAATACCGCAATAAATACATAAATAAATAAATAAATAAATAAATGACTCTTGGTAAATCACACTCAACTTGGATCTCGTGGGGATTCTCCTGTAAAATATAGATAGCAGGCAGCACTTCCCTGTCTCTTTGCAGGACTTTTTTCTTTTTCTTTTTTTTTCTTTTTTTCCCCTCTCAAATGAAACAAAAAGGTTGTTAAAATCTTAGTTAAGGCTGGGTGTGGTGGTGCACGCTTGTAATCCCAGTACTTGGGAGGCTGAGACAGGAGGATCTCAGGTTCGTGGACAGCTTCAGCAAATAGTGAGACTCTCATCAACCTAGCGAGACCCTGTTTCCAAATAAGAATAAAATTGGTATGGGGGTGTAGCTCAAAGGTAGAATGCCTCTGAGTTCAAGCCCCAGTACCACACACACACACACACACACACACACACACACACACACACACACACACACAGTCTTAGTTAAGTATAAAAGCATCCCACTTGAAGGGGAGGCATTGCCAGGCCCACTCGGCTGGTACCAGAGGAGACACCTGCCGGGCTACGTGCTCCCCTTCCCAAAGGGTCAGGTATAGTGACATCTTTTTGTTGTTGATTTGCAGTACTGGGGATTGAACCCAGGGGCATTGTATCTCCGAGCTACACCCCCAGTCCTATTTTTTATTCTTTATTTTGAAATAGGGTCTCACTAAGTTGCAGAGGGCCTCACTAGGTAGCTGAGACTGGCTGCAAACCAAGATCCTCCAGTCTCAGCCTCCCAAGTACTGGGATTACAAGCGTGTGCCACCACGCCAGGCTCAGTGACACCGTTTTGAAGTTTTGGTTCTGCATTGCAACCCTCGTACCCTGGCCTCATTCTGCGATTCTTCTGTCTGAGGGTTCCTCTGGGACTTCGCATTGCCTGCCTCTCCCTGATGGCTGTCAGCACTTCTTGGTGACTGCCAACTCCAGGACACTGGCTGCTCTGCTTGGCTGAGTGTCCAGCTGACCTGTTCTGGCACCTGCCGTCCTCTTATCCCGTGGCCTGCTGTCACACAGACGCTGAACTGAAGCACGACTTTATTTATTTATTTATTTATTTATTTATTTATTCATTTATTTATTTATTTATTGGTACTGGGGATTGAACCCAGAGGCATTCTACCTCTGAGCTACATCCCCAGCCTATTTTGTATTCTTTCTTTCTTTCTTTTTTTGAGGTACTAGGGATTGAATCCAGGGGCATTCTATCTCTGGGCTGTACCCCCAGCCCTATTTTTTTATTCTTTATTTTGAAACAGGGTCTCACTTACTTGCGGAGTGCCTCACTAGGTAGCTGAGGCTGGCTGTGAACCCAGATCCTCCAGTCTCAGTCTCCCAATTACTGGGATTACAAGCGTGCGCCACCATGCCCATCTGTATTCTTTGTTTTTGAAATGGGATCTAAGTTGCGAAGGACCTCACTAAGTAGCTGAGGCTGGCTGTGAACCTGCAATCCTCCAGTCTCAGCCTCCCAAGTACGGGGGTTACAAGTGTGCGCCACCACACCTGGCTGAAGCAGGACTTTAAATAACTGAACCACTACACACCTCTGTCCTCATTTCTTTTAATAAACACAGTTTCTCCCTCTCTACTAAATAGAGAAAATATCTGCATGCTTATTCATCTTGAGTAAGAGGGAAAAAGACAGACCAAAAAACCAAAAATCCCCACACAACTCGGTAATATGATTTTTCCTTTTGGAATGTGCTATCTTTCTTTTGTGTGTGTGTGTGGCACTGAGGATTGAACTCAGAGGCATTCTACCTCCGAGCTATGCCCCCAGCCCTATTTTTTATTCTTTATTTTGAAACCGAGTCTCACTAAGTTGTGGAGTGCCTCACTAGGTAGCTGAGGCTGGCCACGAACCCAGATCCTCCAGTCTCAGCCTCCCAAATGCTGGGATTACAAGCGTGCGCCACCACGCCCGGCGGAATGTGCTATCTTATTCTTTGGGGTTACTCCTCAAATTTTGAGCACAAATTGCAGAGTTTGCCTCTCATGTCTGGCTTAGCAACAGTCGCCCGAGTGCTGGGGGCCAGAGATCCCCTCCTCTTGGGACAGACCTGCCCCCTCCCCCCAGCCCATCACGGAGACCTCGGGAGGGAGGAATCCTGGGGGGCGGCGGGGGGAGGTGTGCACCTCAATTCCCGGAGGTACACGCACTAGTTTTCAGCCTTGGGCAAGTAAGTCGCTTAATCTTTGTGCACCTTTGGGACATGAGTCACCCCGGCCTGGCGGTCATTGTCACTGTTAGAGAGATCCTGGGTAAAGCACTGATATAGACCCTGGCAGGTGACACTAGTTCTCCCAGTAGGCCTCTGCTCACCATCAACCAGGGGCCAGCACTTATTGAATGCCTACTGTATACCGAAGGATACCTACTTAGCATATACTGCAAACCAACGTACAAACCATCCTGAAAGACCCCGGAGCAGACAAAGTCCAGGGCAGGATGGGCGTGGGGTGTGGCTGGGGCCCCGGGGGGATCATTTTCAGTTAAATTCGGCTCCTGCCTCTGGGTGGCCCAGGGACTCGGTCCAATGCAGTCACCCTGAAGAGGGAAATTAAAATTTTTTCTAGTCCATCTGTTGCGCGTATTTTTATCTCCTGGGACTTCTATTTATAAAATCCAGTGCCCGCTCGGAGCTCAGCGCTGCTAACACACCCACACCTGGGACTCCTCCTGCAACCCCCACTTTTGACGCAGGCCAGCCCAACAAGGCCTGGGGGTGACCCGTACATGGGGACCCGGGCTGAGCTCTGCAGGGACACAGGTGGGGGCAGGACATTGCCCTTGAGCCCAGGGCACTTGTGTGTGTGTGTGTGTGTGTGTGTGTGTGTGTGTGTGTGTGTGTGACTGGGGATTGAACCCAGGGGCATTCTACCTCCGAGCTATACCCCCAGCCCGATTTTATTTTTATTTTGAAACAGGGTCTGGCTAGGTAATGAAGAGTCTCGCTACTTGAACCTGCGATCCTCCTGTCTCAGCCTCCTAAGTCCTGGGATGACACGCGTGCACCACCACACCTGGCTTCCCAGGGCACTTTTTACAGCCAGTCCACACTGAACGTGCTGAGCCTTATCTACGGAGGAAGAGACGGACAGGCAGACACACGTGCACCCAGGTGGCGGTGGCACAGGTGGGGAGCAAACTGAGTGTGGGGCCCGTAGAGGGCGGAGCTGGTCACAGTGGGAGTCACCAGCCCACGGCAGGATGGGTGTAGGGTGAGGTCCTCGGGGGCTGCAGACAGCACGGTAGACAGAACCCAGAGCAGCACTGGGACCCAGCATGGGCACACGGGCCACGCAGTGGGGTGGGGGCTCCGAGGCGGGGGTTCAGCTTGCTTGCCTTCTGTTATCCCGTGATGAGGTCGGGGGGCCCGGAGCCGGCCCGTCTGGCCCCACCTGCTACTGAGCGTCCGTGGACCTCGGTGTGGTCATCCAAACGTGCAGACGTGGGATGTGTTAGTCTGTTCGGGCTGCCGTAAGGAAACTCCACAGGCTGGAGGGCTTGATGGACGGAAGTTTAGGTTCTTACAGTCCTGGGGGCTGAAGTCCAAGGTCAAACGCCATCAGGGTTGGTTTCTTCTGTGGCCTCTCTGGTAGACAGTCCCTTTGTGTCCTCCTGTGACCATTCCAGTGTAAATGGAGAGAGACAAAAATAGAGGGTGAAATAGTTAACTGATCTCTCTTCCTCTTCTTTTTAAATTAAAGTAAAATTTTTATGGTACTAGGGATTGAACCCAGGGGTATTCTACCTCTGAACTACACCCCAGCCCTATTTTATTTTTTCAGTACTGGGGATGGAACCCAGGGGCATTCTACCTCTGAGCTATATCCCCAGCCCTAATTTTTATTCTTTATTTTGAAACAGGGGCTCACTAAGTTGCGGAGAGCCTAAGTAGCTGAGGCTGGCCGTGAACCCAGATCCTACAGTCTTAGCCTCCCAAGTACTGGGATTACAACCTATTTTATTTTGATTTGTTTTATTTTGTGTTTTTGCAGTACTGGGGATTGAACTGAGGGGCATTCTACCTCCAAACTACACCCCCAGCCCTATTTTTTTATTCTTTAAGTTTTTTTCTTTTTCTTTTCTTTTCTTTTCTTTTTTTTTTTTGCGGTACTGGGGATTGAACTCAGGGGCATTCTACCTCCGAGCTATACCCACAGCCCTATTTTTTATTCTTTATTTTGAAACCGAGTCTCACTAAGTTGCGGAGTGCCTCACTAGGTAGCTGAGGCTGGCCGCGAACCCGGATCCTCCGGTCTCAGCCTCCCAAATGCTGGGATTACAAGCGTGTGCCACCACGCCCAGCTCTATTCTTTAATTTGAAACTGGGTCTCGCTAAGTTGCGGAGTGCCTCACTAGGTAGCTGAGGCTGGCCGGGAACCTGGATCCTCAGGTCTCAGCCTCCCGAATGCTGGGATTACAAGCGTGCGCCACCACGCCCGGCTACAACCTATTTTATTTTGAAACAGGGTCTTGCTAAATTGCTGAGGGTTTCACTAAGTTGCTGAGGCTGACTTCGAACCTGCGACACCTCCTCCACCCCATCTCAGCTCCTGACTGCTGGGATTACAAGCATGTGCCATCATGTTCAGCTCCAAGGTGTCTTTTTGTGGTTGGTGTTTATTTTTTTGCATTTTTAGGAGCGCTGACACAGCCACAGCTGCCCCAGGGGACCCCCCCTTTGGGGGGACTGACTGGCCCCTGGTCTCAGGCCGATGTTCTGAACCTCCAAGTTCACGTTTCTTCTCACATTGCTTTTGGCTCTCTTCCTGACTTACACATCGTGAACCATTGTCTAACTCCCCAATAAATCAGAACTAATTGTTGCAATTAGCACTCGTTCGTGGCACCTCTCGTTATCACAATAATGATCTTCACTTTATTATTATAAATGTTATTAATAACTCATAACTCCTTAAGGGCTAGTCTCACCAGTGGCTACCGTGTGGGGGCTGGAAGGTTCTTGCCTCTGTCCCCCTTCGCGGGTGATACAGCTGTGGCCACAAGACCAGACCCCGCCTCCGGCCTGTAATGTTGTCCCAGGCCGAAGCAGGCCACCCTCTGGCCAGTGTTGGCTGGGCATTTTCTTTCTTTCTTTTTTTTTTTTTTTTGTGGTACTAGGGAATGCCCCCTAGGGACATTCTACCTCCGAGCTACACCCCCAGCCCTATTTTTTATTCTTTATTTTGAAACAGGGTCTTACTAAGTTGCGGAGGGCCTCACTAAACAGCTGAGGCTGGCCACGAACCTGGATCCTCCAGTCTCAGCCTCTCAAATGCTGGGATTACAAGTGTGCGCCACCACACCTGGTTCTCTTTTTTCTCTTCTTTTCTTTTCTTTTTTTTTTTTTTGCGATTTGGGGGATGGAACCCAGGAGCATTCTACCTCTGACCTACATCCCCAGACCTATTTTTTTATTCTTTATTTTGAAACAGGGTCTCACTAAGTTGCAGAGGGCCTCACTAAGTAGTTGAGGCTAGATGTGAACCGGCGAGCCTCCTGTCTCAGCCTCCCAAGAACTGGGGTTACAAGCATGCGCCACCACGCCCAGCTGGGCATTTTCTTATAATCTCATCTTAGCTTGGACATGAAGACAGGATAGCCTATGGAGTGGGTCTGGGTTAGGCTCAGGGAGGGAAACCATTACTTTCTAGCTGGGTTCCCTAGCCAGCAGACTCTGGCCTCTGTTTTCTCATCTAGACAATGGGCTTAATAACATATGCCTTGTAGCATGTGGTTGGCATTTAATTCGCCTCCATTTAACCGACATTAGTCAGATGATGGCGGTGGTGGTGATGACTTAAAACGCCTACCGTGGCACCTGGCATGGGGCAGGTGCCTAATAGATGCTATTTAGTTTGGAGTCTGCATGCTCAGCCATGAATAGGAAAGCGGGCGGAGGAAAGCAGAGAGCCACACATGGCTCTGTTTGGCTGCTCCGGCATCCAGTTAGCCAAAACAGGTAGAGAGTAAAAGGGATGTTTTTTTTTTTTTTCCCAAAAGTCCTTGAAAGTTTTCAATGAAATTATGAAAGAAACAAAGCTGAACGCAGTGGTGCATGCCTGAGATCACAATACTTGGGAGGCTGAGACAAGAGGATCACAGGTTCAAGGCCAGACTCAACAACTTAACAAGACCCTGTTTCAAAATAAAAAGTGGGAAGGTCTGGGGGTGTAGCTCAGAGGAAAAAACCTCTGGGTTCAATCCCCAGTACCCCCCCTCAAAAAAGAGTTTTGAATCTGAAGTGAATAATCGACCCCAATTTACTTCTTCCTTTTTTCTTTTTTCTTTCTTTCTTTCTTTTTTTTTTTTTTTGTGTGTGTGTGCTACTGGAAATTGAACTCAGGGGCATTCTACCTCCTAACTACACCTCCAGCCCTTTTTCTTTTTTATTTTGAAATATGGTCTCACTAAGTTGCTGAGGCTGGCCTTGATCCTGCCATCCTCCTGTCTCAGCCTCCCAAGTACTGGGATCACAGGCATGTGCCGTCATACCCAGCTCAACTCCAACTTTCTATGTCTGCAAACACAGGCCACCAGAGAGATGAGCACAGGATTTGAGAACAGTTGAGCATCAAAGGAAGATGGTACCTCCTGTCATGAGCAGAGGGAGGCCGGGAAACCCAGCTGGCTGGACAGTGGGGGGAAGGTCAATCTGATGGCAGCCGGGCTGCGTGGCCTGGCCGGGGGATACCAGTTAGAAAAGTCAGGCCCAGCCTCACCTGTGCATCAAGTAAGGAGATTTAGGACTTTGATTCTGGTGGCTAGGGAAGGAGGGGAATGCCACAAGCAAGATGAGTTTGGCTCAGGAAGCAGAAGGAAGGGAGTGTATTAGTCTGCCACAGCTGCTATAACAAGGTGCCCTCCTATAAACCAGACAGCTGGAAAGAGCTCTGGAGGCCAGGAGTCCAAAGCCCAGGCCTTGCGGGGCGGTGTCCCCGGGGGTCCCTGGGGTCTGCTCCAGGCCTCTTGTGGTTTTTAACATTGCTGGTGGTCTCCAGTGTCCCCTGCATCTGCCATCATGTGACATTCTCCCTTGTCCCTCTGTCTCTGGATCTCTTCTCTTCCAAGAAGAACACTAGTTGTATTTGATCGGGCTAGAGGTGTAGCTTGAAAGTAGAGAAGACCTCCTCTTAACTTGATTACATCTGTACATCTGCAGGACTATTTCCAAATAAGGTCACATTCTGAAGTTCTGGAGGGATGTGGCTTTTGGTGGGGAGACACCACACCACCCAGCACCAAGGAAAGCAGGATGGCAGGCTGGCCACAAGTCCCACTTCCCTGCCCATCTGTCCTTCGCTGTCTGAAAGTGACCTTGACCCAACTCTCACACCCCAGGCTACTTCCTGGGGTCACCTCCTGGCTCTGTGTGTGTGTGTGTGTGTGTGTGTGTGTGTGTGTGTGTGTGTGTGTGTGTGTTACTGGGGATTGAACCCAGGGCATTCTACCTTTGAGCTACACCTCCAGCCCAATTTTATTTCTTATTTGGAAACAGGGTCTCACTAGGTTGATGAGAGTCTCACTATTTGCTGAGACTATCCTCAAACCTGTGATCCTCCTATCTCAGCCTCTCAAGTACTGAGATTACAAGCCTGCACCACCACGCCCGGCTTGGCTCTCTCCTTTGCTCCAATGACCCTGGGGATCAGTGCCTGCCTTCAGTCCCCCCTGAGTCCCCACCGCCCCCTCTCCAGGCGTACCTGGCCCCAGCACACCACGCTCCCTGTGACCCTTGTCCAGAGCAGTCCTGGCTCTCACATCTTCAATTCCAAAGCCCTGGGTCCTGACTCAAGTCCACATCCCCAGGTCCTTGTTGACACCCACCAACTAAGATCCTTGTGACTACCCTGGCCACCCTGAGCCTCAGTTTCCCTGGATGCATTCTAGAGATGAAATCAGCTCCCCGCCATCTCTGCCTGGGTTGTGTGGGACTCAATGGAACAAGGAGAGTGCCAATGCGGGTGTGAACCGGGCTCCCTCGTGGGCCTCTGGACAGCGCTTGAGACAGAGGCGGAGACCCACTGGTCCCGGCAGCCCAGCACTCCGGGGAGCTGGAGTCCTCCTTACCTGATTCCCCCGGTCACCTCCCCAGCTACGATTGGGGTTGGACGAGGGAATGACTGACTCGTTCTCTCCCAAAGGGTCCCGGGGTCAGAACCCTGCTTGGCCAAAACCAGGAAACACCAGACAAGAGGCGGAGAGGTGGCAAAGCAACTCTACTTTGTGGCTCAGGGCGGGTTTCAAGGCGTAAAGAAGAGAGAGGAGTAAGGACTTATCCAGTGTGCTCCGGAGGGATTTTTTTTTTTTTTTCTTTTTCTTCCTTTGAAAGGGCATCCTACATGCATGTGCAACACGGTGACTCACTCTCACAGGAGAATTGAACGGCTGATCTGGAATCTATGATGCTGTGGGCGGGAAGGTACTAATTAGGATGGTTCTGCTAATAATAGCAGCTTTGGGACAAAACATTCTCAGGTGGGGCGAGGGCTGGGCTCCCGTCGGGGCCCCCGGTATTTGTGGCACCACAGAGAGCTTCTGGGCTTTGGGGGTTGTCCTCGGACTGGGTAGCCGGCTCCTGCCCTGGCCGTTTACCCACCGGACTTCACTAGTTCACTTCTGTGGGGGCCAGTACTGGGGATTGAACCCAGGGATGCTTTACCTCTGAGCTACACCCCCCAGCCCTATTATAAATTTTTTTTTTTTTTTTTTGCGGTACTGGGGATTGAACCCAGGGGCATTCTACCTCTGAGCTACACCCTTAACCTATTTTTTATTCTTTATTTTGAAACAGGGTCTCGCTTAGTTGCAGAGGATCACCGGTTCATGGCCAGTCTCAGCTACTTAGTGAGGCCTTTGGCAACTTAGTGAGATCCTGTTTCAAAATAAAGAATAAAGCCGGGTGTGGTGGCGCACACTTGTAATGCAACGTGTCCAAAGTCACTAGGCTGCTGTGGGTGGGCTCAGGTCTCAGCATGGCCATGGCCAATGGCTCACCTTCCCCCAGTCATGATGCAACTCTGCATTCATTCATTCATTCATTCATTCATTCATTCATTCGTTCACTCATCCCTCACTCTTATGCATCCCTCAAGCACCTGCTCAGCTCCTTCCTCCCATACACCTGTCCTGGACTCTGC
>PVLC010014794.1:19840-38690 GCA_004027655.1 Graphiurus murinus
AAGGGTGCTCCAAGGGAGGGTGCAGCTGAGGCAAAGGCAAGGGGCGGGGGGGGGGGGCTGGCGTGTAGATGCCTTCGGGGGGCTGCAGCAGGAGCCCAGAACTCCCTCCAAGTTTGCTCCTGAGAACCTCGGCTTTGGCTTTGCTCCCCACAAGCCAGTTCTCCCACGACCAGAGGGCATCAGTCCCTGGCCTTTCTTGTTCACCCAGAAGATAGGTAACTGGGGGTGGGGGGTTAGGGGTGGGGGGTGAGTAGGCAGATGATCATCACTGAATCCCAAACTGGCTACAGAAACTTGGCAAACAGGCTCTCTGGTCTCCACCTCAGGAGACAGTCTCCTCCTCTGGCCAGCATCTGCTGAGACCGCATGGGTCTAGGACAGCCTGAATGTCCATTTACAGAGGTTATATTATAGTAGGAATCCTCATCTTGTGCATGCACGCTCTCTGTGTCTGTCTGTCTGTCTGTCTCTCTCTCTCTCTCTTTGGAACTCAGAACATAGGTTCCCAGGGCAGTCTGCTCTACCAGGCTGGTGAGCAGCCCCTCAAAAACACTAAGTAGGAGCCAGGCGTGGTGGCGCAGGCTTGTAATCCCAGCATTTGGGAGGCTGAGATCGGAGGATCCGGGTTCGCGGCCAGCCTCAGCTACCTAGTGAGGCACTCTACAACTTAGTGAGACCCGGTTTCAAAATAAAGAATAAAAAATAGGGCTGGGGGTGTAGCTCGGAGGTAGAACGCCCCTGAGTTCAATCCCCAGTACCGCAAAAACAAACAAACAAACAAACAAAACAAAACAAAACCACTAAGTAGGAAAAGGGGTGTAGAGTGCTTGCCTAGCAGAGGGAGGCCCTGGGTCCCCATCCCCATCCCCAACAAAACAAACAAACAGACAAACAAACAAACAAAAACCCGGGCGTGGTGGCACACACTTGTAATCCCAGTACTTGGGAGGCTGAGACAGGAGGATCCGAGTTGGCGGCCAGCCTCAGCTGTTTACTGAGGCCCTTCGCAACTTAGTGAGACCCTGTTTCAAAATAAAAAATAAAAAATAGGGCTGGAGGCGTAGCTTGAAGGCAGAATGCCCCTGAGTTCAATTCCCAGTACTGAAAAACAAACAAAAAACTCCCCAATACTAAGTAGGGGAAGACATTATGTTGAATTGGTTTGAACCCTGAAGTGGGAGGAGCCAGGGTCTGCTCCAGGCTGCAGCCAGCCTTTTTATTTTGCATTCATGAACACTGCTGGTCCCTGGTTGGAGCCAGGCCACTTAGAACATGGACTAGCTTTACATCTGATAAACAAAGATTAGCGAGCACTTCCTGAAGGCTGGGCGCTGGGTTAAGGGATGGGGTGCCTCCACATTTGGAGGACAGCTCCTTAAGTAATTTGTGGCAATGTCCTAATAGAGGCCGGAACAAAGTTGGGGTCCTGCCTGGAAAAAAAAAAAATTCTGATTTCTGCTGACAATAGGAGAAATGTGTGATGTGCTGGCATTTGTCCAAAGGCGCATTTGCTGATAGCGCGTGCCTTGAGTATTTTTGAGCTCAGAAGCAACATGAAGTTATAACGATGTACCAATCTAAACATTTACTTGGAAATATGATTACACCCTTTCTCCCCAGCGTCTTTCCAGAGTGCCATGGCGCTACCAACAGGGCACAAAGCTTTCCGACATTAATTGATGAAGACAATCACTCCACGATGGTAATATTGACTCGGAGACATTAACCTCCCGGCTGCGGGGCTGGGAGTTTTGAAATGCGATCTTCGCAGCTGTAGTTATAAATTGTTTTATGTCACATTGACCCAGCGTGTTTACGATTTTTAACAACTGTCTTAAAAAGTCCAGTGACATCTGTGGAGGGTTTAATTGTGAGTGTAAAAAAAAAAAATCATTAAAGGAAGAGTCAAGAGATCAATTTTCATACTGTTTAAAACAACGCGGTGGCCATCAGGCGGTGGGGAAATCTGGCGACTGTACTAAATTATAAATTAGTCTCCCAAGCCGGGTGTGGTGCTGCATGCTTGTAATCCCAGTACTTGGGAGGCAAGGCAGGAGGATCGCGGGTTCGTGGCCAGCCTCAGCTACTTAGTGAGGCCCTTCGCAACTTATTGAGACTTTGTTTCCAAATAAAAAATAAAATAGGGCTGAGGTGTAGTTCAGAGGTAGAAGGTCCCTGGTCCACAAAAAAAAAAAAAAAAAAAAAAAAAAAAAAAAATTAGTCTCCCAAGTCGCAGCGAAGGGAGACCGGAGGGGATGGAAGATCATTTAAACGAAACTGGGGAAGAGGGAGAAAGGAGAGGGAGACGGGGAAAAGAAGATGCAGCCAGTGCAAGGAGAGAAGAAATAAAAAAAAAAAAAAAACACAACGGGCATTTCCCTTCCCACCCAAAAGTCTCCTTAGCCCTGGAGTTAGGCTGTGCGCCCCAGCGGAGGGGGAAGGGGCGCCTCGCTTTCCTAGGGTCCGGCTGCGGACGGAGAAGGGGACATCGCGGGCGCCCCACTCCCGGAGCTCGGCCGGAGTTTGCGCCCCTCTCCTCCGCCACTTTTGTTCTCGTTCGGGGCGCCGGGCCGCGGCGGGGAGGCAGTGCGCACGCGCGGGCGGGGCGGGGGCGGGGCGGGCGGCGGGCCCCGGCCCCGCCCCCCGCCGCCCCGGCCCGCTCCATCCGGGCACTGCCGAATTAGCATCGTGCCGAGGCACAACTTTGCCGCGGCCCAGCGAGATCCAGGCGCGCGCGCCGGAGGAAATATAGTCCCTGCCGGCGGGCGGCGGGCGGGCGCGGGGCTCCCGGCGCCCGGGGGGCCATGCGCCGGTCCGCGCCGGCAGTCCGGGGACCCCGCGCAACTTGCCGGGCATCCTGAAGAGTTGAGGCGCCCGGCCGCCTTTCTTCCCCTTCGCCCGCCCCCTCCCGTTGGGCCGTGGAGGAGGGGGCTCGTGCGCCCCCCTCCTCGAAGGCCCGGCCCGGTCCCCGCCGAGTCCCGCAACTTCTCGGGAGCCGGGGCCAAAGTGATCGCAAAGTGCTGCCCAAGTTGCCGGGATGGAGCTGCAGAGCCGGCCGGAGACGCTCGCGGTGGAACTCGCGCGCCACCAGGTAGGGGCCGGAGCCGGGGCCGGGGGGCCGGGGGCATGCAGTGGGCTGGGGAGCGGAGCTCGGGCCACCCCAGCCCAGCGTGCTCGCCCCCCGGTCGCTGGATCCTCCGGGCTGGAGTGCGGGGGTCGGGGCTCCCCGCAGAGCCTGCCCCGGGGCGGGGAGGTGTGCGCACCCGGCCCTGGCGCCTCCTCTCCACTCGCCTCTCCTGCGATCCTGCACTGTCCGGGGTCCAGGGTGCGTGGGACCCGATCCCGGCGTCTTCTCTCCAACGCCGCGGGGTCTGCAGGACGCGGGGTACCGGGAGGGGGCCTTTGGGCGTGCTTTCCCCGGGGGAGACAGGCGTGGGGCGCCCCCTCCCAGCCTCCTCCTCCGGCCCCCAGCCCCGCGCAGTCCTGCACTGCTCGCCAAAGTAGTTTTGGGCGATCGCTGCCCCGGCGAGCGGCGGCGTGGCGGCGTGCGTGCGCGCGCGCGAGTGTGTGTGCGTGTGTGTGTGTGTGTGTGTGTGTGTGCGTGTGTGTTGGGAGATTAGCACGCGACTTGAATATTTATGAGCTTTGCTCGACACGGGCTCGCCGTGTTTACTTGGCTCTTTGTTCCTCCCCCCCTCCCCCGGCACGCACACTCACACTCACACTCCCTGGCACACGCACCCCGGCCTGCAAACTTGCACGGCTCGGGGCGCGCAGCCGGGTGGCCCCCGCCCCCGCCCCGCCCGCGAGCTGCCCCGATGAGGCGGCAGCCACAGGTAAGCGGCCCCGCGCGGCGCTGCCCGGCCCCCGCGCGTGCGGGACGCGGCCCGGGAAACTTGGGGCGCGCGGCGGCCGGCCTGGCCTGGAGCGGGGGGCGCGCGCCGGGCGGGGTGCTGCGGCCGCGGGGCCCCCCGCGCACCTGGCCGACCCCGGGCCGCCGGCCTGAGCCCGCTGCCCCGTGTTTCCGCAGAACGGAGACCTCGACCAGCCGCTCCACGAAAGGCAGCCGCGGATCGCAGCGCTCGGCGACAAGCAAGTAAGCGGGGGGCCTGTCCCCCACCCGAGGGGGGGCCGGGGAGGGGTCGCCGGGCACTTTGGCAGCGCCCTAAAAAGTGCCAGCGTGGGCACCGCTCGCGCAGACTCCCGCCGGGGTCGGCCTGCAACCTGGAAAGTTACCGTCCCCCCCGCCCCCCCAATCTCTCTTTCTGGAAAGAAAGAGCCGGTTCTGGCGGCGGCCGGGGGGCGCCAGGCCCCACCGCGGCCGAGCCCGACGCGCTGCACCTCCGAGGCGCCGGCAGCCCGGCGTCCATTTTGCGTTGGTGGACATGTTTTTGGAACGTGGACATTCCCCCGGCTGGGCTCCCCGCCCGGGTGGGAGTGGGCGCCAGGGTGGTGGCCCTCGGAGCCTGTCCGCCCAACTACTTGGGAGCAATTTCTGGGTTCCCTGGTCTTAAAGCCTGGTCTTAAAGCCCTTCCTCTGGGCGCCCGCGTCCCCCCCGCGCCCCTCCACTTCGCCGGCTTCACTTTTTATTCTTGGAACCTCCCGGGGAACAATAGAAAGGCGCCCCCCGGAGCCCCCCGATTCTGCCCCAACTTTGGTCTCTGGGCCCCCGGGGTCGATGGGGACCCCCCTCCGGGGAGCGCCCGCGGCGGGGGGCACGGCCGCCGACCCCCTGGCGGCCCCCTCGGGGGGAGGAAAAGTTGTCCATTGTGACTTAGTTGCGCTGAGCTCAGCGCTCCGGGTTTCAGCACCACGAACAGATGCCGCCGCCGGAGCGGGGCTGGCCGCGCGCCCCCGCCCCTCCCCCTCCCGCCCCTCCCGCCCCTCCCGCCGCCGAGCCGAGAACTTTGAGCCGCGCAGCCAATGGCGCGCCCGGGCTCCGCGGCCGCCGGCGGCGCGCCCCCTCCCCTGCGCGCGGCCCGCCCCCGCCCCGCCGCCGCGCCCCCGGCATCGATCGCGCTTCCTTCGGAATGCGGCCGCCGCCGCCAGCGCCAAACTTGGCCAGCTCCGGCCCCCCCCGCCCGGCCTCCCCTCCCCCACCGGCCCGCAGCCCCCTCGGGACCCCCTTCCCGGTGGGGCTCGCCGGGTGGCGGCGAGGCTCAGACGAGGCTGGCGGGGCGCCGGCGGCCCCCAAGAGCGAGAACTCGCTGGCCCCGCGGTCCTCCCGAGTCTTTAAAGTTGCAAAGTGGTGGGAGGGGGCGTGCAGGAGCGGAGGGGGCCGGCAGGAAAGATGACGGCTCTTCCGCCGGGCCTGCGCCTGCTCGGGGGTGCCCGGCTGGACGGCGGGCTGGGGACTCAGGCATTAACCCCTTTCTGTCGGCGCCGCGGCCCCCCACCCCTCGCCAGCGCGCCCCCGTCCGGGAGTGGAAGCTTCCATTCCCGCCGGAGGGGGGCACGGCGCGCGGCCCCGGCGAAGTCGGGGAGTTCGAGGGGGGGGGGAGGGGACCCAGGCCCCGCATTACCATTTTGATTGCTTCGATGCCATTTTTGGAGGGGGAGGGGTTGGAAGACCCTTCTCCGCTGAGCACAAAGATGTTTAATCACTGCGTAGAATCAAATCAGATACTTTCTTTAAAAAAAAAAAAAAAGCCTAAATCTGGTACAGTGTGATAGCTGAAGGTTATTAAGCCCTTTTTTCACTAGATAAAACAGCAAGTTGTTGACTCTTAGGCTTGGAGTAGATTTGAGAGGCAGAAAGAGAGGAGAGGGAGAGAGAGAGAGAGAGAGAGAGAGAGAGACACACACACACACACACACACACACACACACACACACACCCCAATAACCCGGCAGCTTTCATGGCAACAATGTGTCTTTATGTTTGCGCTACGTGGCAATAGTTTTACTATTTGGAGAGGCTCTTCGGAGCTTAGGTTTGATCGTTTCTTCTGGATTGTAGCAAGTGTTTCAAGGCTGTTTAAATTTTTATGATGATAGTGATTGAGCAGCTATTTGTTATCCGACATGCCGGAATTTAGATAAGGCGAGAGGAACATTTGAAAATCCCATTTGAAGGTGGTGGAGCTCGCCTCTTCAGGCTGCCTTTGCCTTTAAATTTGTTGAACTCGGGAAGGAGGGCTGTGAACGCACACGCCTCCATCTTTGTGTGTGTGTGTGTGTGTGTGTGTGTGTGTGTGTGTTTAAGAAGAAAGAAAGGAAACAAGAAAACTTTTGTTCTCTGGCCTTTTAAAAATGTTTCGCTTTTAGCTGGCTAAAAATAACATCCGGTAAGCTGGCAGTGCCTTTGGAACTTGTGTTTGTAACTGCAAGTGTGTCGCTTTTCCCGTTTCCCTTTGTGGGATTCCATACAAGGGCTCATAAAAGGGAGGGGAGGGGGCTGAGGCCGGGTTCGGCATGCTAATCAAGCCGCTGTGTCTCCCAGACGCCCTGCAGAGTGGCTCAGGGGTCTCCTACTGCCAGAGTTGGGTGGACTTAACATGATCTCTCTTCTTGGCCGACTTTGGTGGTGATTGGCATCTTGGCCTGGGAAAGGTGATGATCCAGCTTGGAAGGTGCCTCTGGGCTGACCTAAGGCTTTGAAGAGGCTCGGGATGGACACCCCAACCCTGTCTAGGGGAAGCTGAAACGTAGGCGTGAAAAAGCTTGTGTATCAGAGTTGGGTTTTTAACTCGACATAATATTAAAGGGAGAATCCTTTTATGGAGTTACCTGGGGAAGAAGTCTTACCAGATCCACCTCTGGGGATGCTTTCCTCGCTGTCTCCACTTGAGATATCAGATATAAAGGTTAAGTTTCAATTAAAAGTGCACGCACGTGTGGATGATGAACTAGATAGTAGGATGAACAGATGCCCCCGGTACCCACATCTGTGACAGGGACGGCTGCAATAGCGTGTATCTCCTTCGGGTCCAGACGTGAACCCCCCCTTGCCCTTGGTACCGGCGTTTGTTCAGTGTTAGAAATAGAGACTGGTGTTTATAGGACTCATGAAAGTGGGTCCGAAGTGGACGGGTGCATCGTGTTCAGTTTTTCTCTCACCGTTGGGTTTAACAGCAAGCTACCTGCCACTTGAAAAGGGAATTCATCTTTCCTCCTTGGGGGAAGAAAAGGGGCATGGAGGAGGTGATCAGAGTGTGACCCCGGGGAGACGGGCCAGGCGGCGCTGGGGTGTGGCTGCATCTCCGCACAGATTCTGAGTCTCGTGGAGGATGGACTCATCGCCTTTAACAAGACGCGAGGTGTGAAGACTCCGTTAGCTGCTCCGGGGGTTTTATACCAGGAATCTGCAGCGCGTGCAGAGGCAGGAACATTTTTATCTACATTGTCAAGCAACAAGAGCTTCCATGTAAACACAGGCCCATCGTGGACGCTGGGGCCCTTTCTCCTTTGAAGTTCTCAGCTAAGCATCAAGATGCTGTAGGTGGCGGCATCTCCAGGCCTGACTTTGTGCCATTCAGCTTGACCAGAGCCACAAGAGTCCCGTGTTGGAACTATGGTCCTCGCCGCTCTGGGCTCGCCAGAGAGACCTAGAGGTGAACTTGGGGCCTCCGGCGCTGCCCAGCCCGTCAATTGATAGACTCTGCATTCTGAGGGGCCGTCCTCAAGCGAGGCAATAAAAATCTGTCTTCCTGAAAGGCATTATGTCTGCGGCGCTCGCTCAGGCCCTGAATCACGTCTCCAGCATGATTCACTAGCCATGTCCGACACCAGAGGGATTCCACCCAGAGGTCTCCCAGAGGAAGCGGCGCTGGGAGTTTATTCCCAGAGCAGCCCCTCCCCAAGGTGGTTCGTGTTCCTTTGGTCAAAGGACATTTTGTTTTCCAAGCTCTCCTCTCGGAAGGTAAATATTAATCTTCTTCATTTAGAGTGTGCTGGTCCTCCTTCTCCAAACAGTGGTATTACAGACCAAATCAATGCCGCCAACAAGAGTGCCGCCTTCCCGGGCAGGGAAGGGAGTGGGGTTGGACAGCGGGACCCCGTCCTGGCTTCGCCTAGCCACCTGGTCCCACGCTCCTGTGAGCCCTTCCCTGGGCCCCTCGCCCCGTGCTCCCCCGGCCTCTGTTGCAGGGGCCTCCACGCTGTACCTGCTAAAGAAGGGGAAAACAGTTTTATTGAGATAGTCTATACACGTGCTGTTCACCCACCGAAAGCATGCGGTTTTGTGGCTTCCGTACTTCCTCAGTCCTGGGCTCTGTTGCCAACTTCATCCGTTTTAGGACATTTTCATCACCTGGAAAGAAACCGGCTGTCGCTCCCTCCCCCAGCCCCAGCCCCAGCCCCAGCTCTGGAGTTGCCCGTCTGGACCCCAGGGTGGGCGGAATCGGAGCCACAAGGTGAGTCCCATAGAGACTGGCTTCTTTACTAACCCCAAGGCTTCACGGCTGGACCGAGTGGCGGCCTGCATCAGGACCCCATTCCTTCATGTCTGAATAACCCTTTGTGCGGGTGGGTCGGACTTGTGACCGATTGACGGACATTTGGGTGGCCTCTTCCTTGTGGCTCGTGTCAGTGATGTGCTGAGTCTCCCTCACCCTTCTGGATCCTTTTTGTAGGGTTCTCACCACAGTGTGGATTCCCAAGCCTCCCTCTGCTGGGGCCGGGGCTCCACCTCCTGCCCCGCCTTCTTAGTGCGAGCCCCCCCCCCCCCCCCCCCCCCCCCGCCTCTGGGTGTCTTGGTCTCTCCGCATCCACTCATTTTTTTCTGGGCGAGACTGTAAGCTGCATGCAGGGGGGGTGTAGCAGGAAGGATTGCCAGGATTAACTGATGATCCGCCATCCCAGGGGAGTCTGGGTAGGCACAAAGTGAATGGTAGGATGCTTACCAGTTACTTTTTTTTTTTTGTGGTATTGGGGATTGAACCCAGGAGCATTCTACCTCTGAGCTACACCCTCAGTCCTATTTTTTATTTTTTATTTGGAAACAGGGTCTCACTAAGTTGCGGAGGGCCTCACTAATTAGCTGAGGCTGGATGCAAACCTGTGATCCTCCGGTCTCAGCCTCCCAAATACTGGGATTACAAGTGTGCACCACCATGCCTGGCTATCAGTTACATTTTTAACTTTATCAATTTCGTTTTATTGCCTATGCATAATATACTTAATGCTAAATAACGTCTATACTGAGATCTGCCCCCACCCCCTCAAACTCATATACAAAGCCTATATGTAAACTTGACCCAGGATTATGTTACTAGAATAAGGAGGGCCTGTTTTTGAAGTCAGGAAAATAATTACCTTTTTTTTTCCCTGAAGCAAGCTGTAACTAAGGAAGACAGTAATCAAGTTTTTATTCCGTAACATTCACGATAAGAAAAAGTTCTACATTTAAAAAAGTGTCTTATTATAAAAGCAGCACATGCTTGCCGGGGAAATCACAGCACAGGTTTTGACTAGTGCAAAACTTGGGTTCCACCACTTCGTTGCCCAGCCCCGCTAGGGGACACCCTCGTGCGGAGCGTGAGTCCCGCGTGTACACGTCCTGCGTGTACACATTCCTTTCGCCTGACATGAGTGCAGCGCCCATCTCAGTGTTCCTAACCTTGCTCTTCACGCTTGGCGGATGCTGTGACATCTGCTGGTGAGAACCCAGGTTAAATCTAGTCAAGGGTCTCCCAGCAGACCCTAGGGACACGGAGGGCGTGTGTGGGGGGGTTAATAGTGACGTCTCCCTTGACCAAGCTCGACCTGTGCCAGGGCTTCCGCTCAGGCTCTTGAAGCCAGAGAGACAGGTGTCTGTCCCCGAGGCCCGGCGAGGTCTTGGCCGGAGCCATCGAGCCACCTGCAGCGGACAGGACGGTGCGCGCTGACGGGATTGGAGGAGGTGACGCTAGCACCATGGAGAAGCCGGGGGCAGCCTCCACACTCGCTGCTCGTGCCCTCCTTTAGGGTTCTGCTCTGCCGTGAGAGATCAGAGAAGGGCAGCTTCCCAAGGTCAGGCACCCTGGGACCACAGAGCGTGGGCTTGCCGTTTCTGCAGCGCAGCCTCGGGCGCCCTCCGCTTTGGCCCCCAGCCCCTCTCCCATCTGGTGTCCCCCATTACTGGGTATAACGGGATGCAACCGGAAGAGCAGAGGTCCCCAAGTCGAGCTCCCTGCATCCCAGCCAGGTCATAAAGCGGGGGGTCGTAATGAGACCTGCCTCCCCAGGTTACCCAGATGAGATCAGAGAGGGTGTGGGAGTGTCCTGAAACAGCAGAGCAAGGGCTCTCACGGGGCTGGATTTGACCACAAGAGCAGAGCTGCGTCCCCGCTCAGGGTGGATCTTTTCCACGCGAGGTGGCCTGTTGCTCGCCTGGGAAAGGTCTGCGGTGACGGAGCTCACCATGCCGCCTTCCCAGCCCGTCCGCAGAGTTCACTTTGATATTTTAGCCTCTTAAAACACCTGCTGTCAGAACTGTACAGTTGATTTCAATTACGTTTGAATTTTCTCAACGAGACGGCTCTGATAATAACTTTGGTAATCCCAGGACACCTCATTAGGGCTGCTGGCTATGATGATTAGCGCCGTGTTTAGCAAGTTTTTCTCCAGTGCCTTTGTCTCTTCAGGAACTGAATCACGGGCTGGGCGCCTTTTTATTTCACTCACAGGAGCCGGTGGTAAACTGAGGCTCCTCTTGGACAGTGTCTCTGGGCGTTCTGCTCACCTGCAGGGGTGGGTCAGGGAGGCCCCCCGAATGTCGGCCCACTCAACTCTCCCCTCTAGGGAGTGCTGTGCAAGATGCTTTTAACTTCTATCTCTGAGAGGCTGTAACAAAGTGTTGATGGCACCGGCTTTCGAACCCAACTGGACCCACCCCATCTTCTGCAGCTCCTCCATCCTGGGCGGCAGCCATAGCTTTGAAGGCCCCAGTTCCTTAATGGTGAAACAGGAAACAGTGGGCTGCCCATCAAACAGCACAGTGCTTAGTGCATGGTTAGCACTCAACGGGCATGGTGTTGCATGCTTGTAATCCCAGTACTTGGGAGGCCGAGACAGGAGGATCACAGTTTCGAAGCCAGCCTTGGCAACTTAGCGAGGTCCTCTGCAACGTAGCGAGACCCTATTTCAAAATAAGAAATAAAATTGGGCTGGGGGTATAACTTGGAGGTAGAATGCCTCTGAGTTTCATCCCCAGGACTGAAAAAAAAAAAAAAAAAAAAGCCAACTGTTTTAAAGAGGCAGCAGCAGGAGTAAGTGAGGTGGCAGTACGCTCTGGACCACAGCACATCCCTGACCTGTGGGGCTCTGAACCGTGCTCACACAGCCCCCCAGGAAGACCTGCTGCTCGTTTCTGTTTTGTTCAGGAGGAGGCTGCAGCCCGGAGAGGCTGGTGGCACCTTGCGGTCACACAGCTGGTGACTGGAGAATCTCTGGTCCTGCAGCCCCTGTGCTGATCTTAACCCCTGCGCTGGCCTGTCTGTGTGGAGGAACTGCCCTACCCTATACTATGAACATGGAAAGTGAGGCCCAGCACCTGACTCCTGGGATGAAAGTCAGTGGAATTAGTGTGTCGGAGGTGACCAGTGGCAAATCAGGGACAGTTCAGGGGGCCGTGGGTGGGGATTTCCCTCTGAAGTAGAAACAGTAGAACTTTTGAGGAGGCCGGGGTGGACACTCGCTGTCCTGGGAGCCTCCTGCTGGCTGACACTGGTTGGGGCGCATGTGGCAGGCTGGGCACTGGGGCAGGACTCTGCAGGGTCAGGCCCAGCCTGCTGGAGCGGGGGTGGACTGACCCCACAGCACAGTCCCTGGGTCAGCGCAGCCATGGCCCGAGCCCCCCGGAGGGTCTCGGGTGCTGCTGTTCTTTTCCTTATTATTACCGACGCTACAGTTTTATGTTTTAAGGTGGAGGGAGGCGTCTTCTCGTTTTGAAATGGCCTCTCTTCCCTGAAAGAACACGCATGCTTCCTTAAGAACTGTTTTATTGGCAGTTACTTATTGTTCAATAGCAGCAGCTCGGGTCTGGGGAGAAATTGCTGATGCGGCTTCGTTCTGGTCCGTTCCAGCCTCGACTGCCAATGGCGGGCTTCCCTTGGGTCTCGCCGGGCCACGTTTTACATAATTTTTTACATTTTCAGCCTGGTTTTTGTGCTGGTCTTGTTAAGACACAGTAGGAAGGGGTGCATCTGTAGGGGGGTTGTGTTTTTTTTTGTCCAAGGTTGAGTTGAACCCTCAGCCTGGAGATGTACAGGGGGCCGATGTGGCCAGGTCCTCCGTCAGAGTGAGGCGTGGTGCTTGTTGGGCCGTGTCCTCCTGGGACGGGCAGGGACGAGCATCCCTGGGTGCGGTGGGGCCTCCAGGGGAGGGAGCGGTTGCCTCTGTTACTTCATTAACATAATACCAGAAACAGGAAGCTGGCGGGCTGGAGGCATTATTGCCTTGGAAAAGTAGATGTCGCTGTGTGTGTGCGTGCCTGTGTGTGTGTGTGTGCATGCATGTGCGTGCATGTGTGTGCATGCATATGTTACTGGGGATGGAACCCAGGGGCATTCTACATCTGAGCTATACCCTCAAATTTTTTTTGTGTGTGTGCAGTACTGGGGGTTGAACCCAGGGGCATTCTACCTCTAAGCTACACTCCCAGTCCTATTTTTTATTCTTTATTTTTGAAACAGGGTCTAAGTTCCAGAGGGCCTCACTGAGGCTGGCCATGAGCCCGGATCCTCCGGCCTCAGCCTCCCAAGTACTGGGATTACAAGTGTGCGCCACCACGTCCAGTTCGCCCTCAGACTTTTTTTTAGCTTTTATTTTGAGACAGGGTCTTGTTCGGTTGTTGTGAGTCTTGCTAAGTTGCTGAGGCTGTCATCGAACCTGCGATCCTCCTGTTTTAGCCTCCCACGTATGGCATGACAGGCATGTGCCTCCGTACCAGGCTAACTGGCTTCTGTGGTGACTGAAATCTCTGAGTTGTTTTTAGTCTCCGGGGACCGGAGTGTCCGGGGCTGGGGTTGGGCCCTAGACTTGGGATTCATTAGAAATCGTTGGTATGAGCCGGGTGTGGTGGCACACGCTTGTAATCCCAGCATTCGGGAGGCTGAGACCAGAGGATCCGGGTTCGCGGCCAGCCTCAGCTACCTAGTGAGGCACTCCGAAACTTAGTGAGACTTGGTTTCAAAATAAAGAATAAAAAATAGGGCTGGAGGTGTAGCTCAGAGGTAGAATGCCCCTGAGTTCAATCCCCAGTACCGCAAAAAAAAAAAAAAAAAAAGAAAGAAAGAAAAGAAATCGTTGGTATGTATCTCCCAGATGTCGCTGATTTACTTACGGCTAAAAGTACCAGAAAGGAGAACGAGGGAGGGTGGTTTGGAGGGCACCTCTTCTTACACAGGGGAAACTGAGGCTGCAGGTGGACCATGGGGATTGAGTCCAGGAACCAGAACTAGCCCTGAGGATCCAGTCTTCACTCACCACGCCACAGCCACGAGGGAAGCTCCTGTGTGTGTCTCCACACCAACGCTTGGTTTCTGGAGTTTCCTGTTGGAAGCTGTTTGCCTGAGAGGTGGCCCCTCTGAGCAAGCTGCAGGGTCTCACAAGAGCTGTCCCTGTGTGCTGATGACAGGCCGGCAAGAGAGGACCCTGGGTGACAGTCCAGTGCTTTCAGTACAGTTGTCAGATGCCCGGAGGAGGTGACTCGGGTGTGTGTGAGTCAGAAACACTAGACTTCCGCAGGGCGGTGCATCAGGTCGTCGTCTGCGGGTCACCAGGGTAGGTCCTTGTGTCCCTGGTGAGTCAGAAGAGGACCTGCACCCTGTCACCTGCTCCGTGTGCATGCCTTTCTGCTTTTGGAGTCTGCCCTTGGGGAGTCACTCAGCCCCCAAACAGGAGTTGAGCACAGGTAATGGGGAGCAGACGCCTTTCGGGGGGCATAGTGCCTGACTTTTGGTCCCTTGAATGGGACAGTGGAGTTCTTGTGAGGTGGCAGCAGAGGGATCTGCAGGCTGTGCCTGGGCAAACCTCAGATGGGGCCGAGAGAGACTTTCTACCTCAGGAGAGAGAGAAGGGCAGGGATGGGGTGGGGACGAGGGAGAGGGAGAGAGAAGGGCGCTTCCTTGATGTCTTTCAGGCAGAAAGCCAATCTGCTCATGTAAATGAACTTGAACGTGTAATTAAAAATATATACATATCAGAGCCTGGGATCCAGAATTTCATGTGAGATGCAGCTCAGCAACTGACAGGCGGCGTCCCCACAATCAGTGATCCTGCGGGTGATTAACTCGTCCCGGTGGTACCGCCTGCACCTCGGACCAGCGCTGGGCGATTCCTTAACCTGCCAGTGCCGGCAGCCAGCTGCACGCAGAGGGCTCTGCTCAAGCCGAGCGCTGATGTCCTCCTGCCAGCTGCCTTTGCAAGGTCCTGACTTGGAGGGGAGGTGCCACCATGGACTGAGGCCAGAGGGCCCTGGAGGCTGTCACAGACACAGGAGCTGGGAGATGGCAGACGTCACCTTGAAGGACCATGGCGAGGAGCCACCTGTGGCTGGTGTTTTACAGCCATGCACAGAGCCAGGCGTGGTGGTGCGCGTTTATAATCTCAGTACTTGGGAGACTGAGACAGGAGGATCACAAGTTCATGGCCAGCCTCAGCTACTTGTGAGGCCTTCTACAACTTAGCGAGACCCTGTTTCAAAATAAAGAATTAAAAAAAAAAAAATAGGGCTGGGGTGTAGCTTGAAGGTAGACTGCCCCTGGGTTCCATTCCCGGTACTGCAAAAATAAAATAAATCCACATTGCAGATGGCCCCGGGTGCTCAGCACAGGTGACTGGACAGAAGCGAGGGTGTGGACTCTGTGCCTTGGTGTACCTTCCAGGTGTGCCCACCGGCCTTGACGGTCGCGTGTGTCCAGACGAGCGTGCCCAGGTGGGGAGGCCCCAGCCACAGCTCAGGACTGCGCTGTGACATTCAGCACCTGCCTGCTGTGGGTCTGCTCCGTGCCGGCTCTGTGCTGGGGACGCAGGCTCAGGACCGCCCCGGCCCGGGGAGCTCCTGGTCTCCGAGAGATAAACAGAGTCGGCAGACGTGGCACAGGTTAGAAGGTGCTCTGGCAAAAAGCCCAGCCGGGTAGGGATGGGTGGTGTGTGAGGTGGGCTCCTTGAGGAGGCGGTGGTGGGACGGGCCCTCGAAGCTGGAGGGGAGCCGGGCGCTCTCCGGGAAGCGTGATCTTGGCAGGGGAGGCTGATCGGACGTGTGGAGGAGCCTGGCGTTTCCTTTCAGTGGCGGTCAGCGGGGCTGGAGGAGAGCAGTGAGCCAGGAGAGGGCCCGGTCTCTTGGGCCCCACCTTGAGATTGAGGCTGGCTGCAGCATGGAGGAGTAGGAGGGGCAGCCGTTGCACAGGGCAGGGCGGGGGTGTGGGGTGGAGCGGGATCAGAGCAGAGTGGGCTGTGGGCTGTGGAGTGGGGCCCGGGCGGAGTGGGGGTGTGAGCTGGGACTTAGGTAGAGGGAGTGGGATCAGCAAGGATCCCTGCCCGCCCAGCCCCCACTCAGCCCTAGAGGAGGGGCGGCCCTGGCGGGCCCTGGGGCAGGACAGGGTGGTAGGCTGGTCCGCTCGCTTGCTATGGTTCTCGGTTGAGAAACCTAAGATTCTACCTCTGAGCTACACCCCCAGCCCTATTTTATATTCTTTATTTATTTTGTTTTTACTTTCTATTTTTTTGTGGTACTGGGGATTGATCTCAGGGGCATTCCACCTCCAAGCTACACCCCCCCCCCGTCCTATTTTTTGTTCTTTATTTTAAAACTAAGTTGCAGAGGGCCTCACTAGCTGAGGCTGGCTGTGAACCTGTGATCCTCCTGTCTCAGCCTCCCAAGTACTGGGATTACAGGCATGTGCCACCATGCTTGGCTGTCAAGGGTTCTGTGACAACCTAATGAGGGTCTGGGGTTCCCGGACTTGGGCAGGGAGGACAGCCCAAGCATGGCCCTGCAGCCCTGTGGCAGGAGTCTCCTGGCCTGAGGGTAGGCAGGGAGCGCAGCCTTTCCACACCCTGCTGGCCAGGAGGGACACTCCCATGGACCTGCTGACTGTCCCCTCGGGGTTCCCTGCTGTGCCCCCACCCAGGGCCCTCCACACCTGGCCCTCTCTCCCTGGGGGCCCCGCTGCACTGGACACGGTCTGGCTTGCTGCCCTTGATGGCCCCGTGACGCTGGGTCCTAACCTCGTGTGCCCCATAACCTGCTTCGCTCTGGTCCCGAATGTGGGGGCTGCTTATAGGTGCGGAGACCCTTACTGAGGTTCCGTTTTGAGGGCTGTCTTAGAATGCACATTGAGATCATCATCTTGGACCAGCCTGGTTTGAATACACAGTATTTGGCTGAGTGGGATTTGGCCGCAAGCGGACATTCCTAGGCACCTGGTGTCATCTTCATGGTGCCGTCTTTAATGTCCTCCTCTCCACCCAGCAATGGCTAATCCCTCCTTCCTCCAAGCTTGTCACACGTCTGCCTCACTGACCTTTTTTATTGTAACCTGTGACAATTGTTAGTTTCTGTGTTTGATTAACTTTTATGATGCCTTGTCTAAAGTTTCTATAGAAGTAAGATGCTGGCTACAGACGGGAGGAGAATGGTCATCTGTCTCCTCCCTGACCCCCAATTATTAAATTCTCTTAAAGTTGTTATATCAGGATTCATGTCGTTGTCGTGTGAGAAGACTATTGTCAGGAAGCTGCCTTGAGCAGCGACTTTCCGTGGCAGGAACCACGGAATAACTTTCAGGAAATTGTCTGAGCAGCGACCTTCCATGGTAGGAACCACGGAGTAACTTTCAGGGAGCTGCACGAAGCGGCAAGCTTCCATGGTGGGACTATGAAGCAAGCAGTGTCTGCTAGAGTCCACGATAGGTCCCTCCCAATGTGCTGAGATTCCCAGATGCGTGGGGTCTGGCAGAATCCCAAGGTCGAGGGATTCTGCGGTCCTACTGTGAGACCGTCAGCCCCGTGACTGGAGAGCCACTGGGGCTCCTCAGGGGTGCAAGTCTCCCATTTGGAGAAGTAAGCGGAGCCCTCACGTGTTTCTGTCCCAGTCTGTCTCCTCGAAGTTCTTTTACTAACGTGCTCTGTCAGCGGACCTGAATGGGGCCGGGCTGCGCGCAGTCCTGTGGATCTAATTATGAGCAGGGGCAGTACCAAGTAATCTGCCTCGGAGGGAGGAGCGTCTGGCAGCCTGGCTTAAAGTGTCCTTTAATGAACTTCTTTGGCACTTGTATCTTAGCAACACATTTTATTACATCCCGACACGGCAGAACTTGCCGCGTGGTAATTTATCCCCCCCAGGAGCCCCCGCTCGGCGACTGGCGGGGGGAGCGGCCCCACCAGCTTTCTCTAGGCTGTGTTTGCTTCTCCTCAGCTTTGTTTAATTGATGAAAAAGGTAAACACCGTGGTGCTGGCGGGTTCTCGCTGGTGCTGGCGGGCGGGCGCAGGCGCCGAGGGGAGCGTGGCCTGGTTGCAGGGAGAGTCGGGCGCCCAGCCTGGGTCCCCGGCCACCGCTGCAGGCTGCCACCCAGCTGCTGAGCCGCACTCTGGGGCCTGGGTGTTTTTATTGGGACTTCTTTCTTGTGATGACACTAACTTGGCAACGGCAGGCGAAAGCGGGGAC
Source organism: Graphiurus murinus (assembly GCA_004027655.1). Lineage (NCBI taxonomy): Eukaryota > Metazoa > Chordata > Mammalia > Rodentia > Gliridae > Graphiurus > Graphiurus murinus. The sequence goes on from PVLC010014794.1 coordinate 37,433, forward strand.
GTGTGCAGCTCTGAGTCAGGGTGTCCACGGCGCTACGGAGGCTCCCTCTGGGGGCTCCTGGGGGGGTCCTTCCCGGCTCCCCCTGCGACCACGGGTGCTCCTGGTGTTCCTTGGCTTGTGGACACATCCTTCGGTCTCCGCCTCTATCCTCACCGGGCCGCCTTCCCTCTGTGTCTGTCTCCGACTTTTCTTTTCTTGGGAGAACACAGATCATTGGATTTAGGGGCCACACTGATTCGGAATGACCTTAGCTGAACTCACCGCATTTGCAAAGACCTTATTTTCAGATAAGTTCACGCTTCAAGGTTCCAGGTGGATCTGAATGATGGAGACTTTATTCAACCCCAGCGCCTCTGCCAGTTGAAGCTGTCGTGCCGCCCTGGGGTGACAGTTGGGGGAGGGGGTCGGTATTGTTGGAGGCCCCCTGCCAAGCCAGGGCCCGCCATGCTGGGGCTCCTCGTGGGTGTGACAGCAGAACACTACGGTGGAAACGAGGCTGAAGCTGCTCCGTCACAAGGGGCACGATGCCTGTGTGTTCCCGACCCGCTTCTGGGCAGTCATTTTGAATATTTGAGTCAGATTTTCTGGGGTGCACCCTTTATAGTTTGTGGTAAGTTTGATGTCAACTTGTGTTTGCCCTTTGAAAACCAGCTGGCTGAGGGCTTCGCCCGGATCTCATTCAGTTAATGAGGGAGGGATGTTTTGGAACAAAACAGAAGTAGGAACGGGCAGTGCGAGTCACGGGCTTCCCTGGGCATCCGGCGTGCAGGGGAGGGCAGGCTCCCTGTGCCCACCTCCTGCGACCACAGCGGCTTTGTACACGTTGGTTGACTCCACGGGTCTTGATTTTCTCATCCGTGAGACCACTGTGAGGAGGACTTGGCTCCAAGGCCCTCCCGTCCCCACACAGGGAGCGCCTTCTACTGCAGGGTCTCAGGTCCGCTTTGCTGCCTCCTCCTCCCTTTCTTTTTTTTTTTTTTTGTGGTACTAGGGATTGAACTCAGGGGTGTTCTACCTCTGAGCTACACCCCTAGCCCTATTTTTTATTCTTTATTTTGAAACAGGGTCTCACTAAGTTTCGGAGTGCCTCACTAGGTAGCTGAGGCTGGCTGCGAACCCGGATCCTCCAGTCTCAGCCTCCCAAATGCTGGGATTACAAGTGTGTGCCACCACGCCCGGCTCTCCTCCCTTTCTTTCTTTGAATTTTATTGTGGTAAAATCATATAACATAAAAATCATCCTAACCCTGTGGGGGTTT
>PVLC010014795.1:0-24672 GCA_004027655.1 Graphiurus murinus
CTCCTCTCTCTTCTTTTCTCTTATCGTTCCTCCTCCTCTTGCTTCTTTCTGTTATGGTATCCTAACTTTGATAAAACTACATGCAGCTTGAAGATAATAATAGTTTTAAGCTACTGTTGCGAGGGGTTTACCAGGTATTTTAACTTCAAGTTGTGGGATGTTAACCTTTCTTCACGTTCCTTTTTACTTAATTCTTTTGGTTTGTTCTCTCCTAGTAATGTTCACTGGTTCAGAAGTATACTTGGTGTCCCTGGTCCTCACAAGATCACCAGCCATGGGTAAGTGGTATTTAAAAAATAAGACATGGCCTATGGGCTGAGCATGGTGGCACAAGCTTGTAATCCCAGTACGTGGGAGGCTGAGACTGGAGGATTTGGGTTCACGGCCAGCCTCAGCTACTTAGTGAGGTCCTCTGCAACTTAGTGAGACCCTGTTTCAAAATAAAGAATAAAAAATAGGGCTGAGAGTGTAGCTTGGAGGTAGAATGCCCCTGGGTTCTATCCCCAGTACCACAAAAAAACCAAACCAAACCAAAACAAAACAAAAAAACAGGTCTTTTAAGAGAATGCCTATCCTTGCTTTCTTAATCCAGGTAGCCTCAACAACTCTGAGAAGTTCTAGGGTATCAGAAGGGGCCTCCTACCCATGAACTTCTGCACTGGGGACTCCCCAAGGGGCTGGAGCCTTCTGTAGACTTGGAATTGTTCTTGTAATTCATTTGCTCAGTTGATAAATGTATAGAAAGTCAATTCCACAGAGTTCCTATTGTACCCTGTGAAGACCAGGGATTCAAAGTTCCTATTGACCTAACACCACCAAAAGGTGCTACCTCTCTCACAGAGTCCACTCTTCTCTGACACCCACCCCGTGGTGCACACCCCATGGGTATTTGAAGACAGAATAATGGTTACTAATTCCTTACTTCCACTACAAAGGAACACTGGGAAGCCTGGCTGCTCAACATCAGCACTGTTGACATTTTAGGCCAGATAATTCTTATCTATTGTCCTGGGAACTGGAGAGTGTTTAATAGCATTCTTGGCCTCTGTCGACTAGAGACCAGTAGCTTCTGCTACCCCTCCCTCACAACCAAAAATGACTCTGACATCACTAACTATTCATTCCTCATGGAAAAAATTTGCTTTGGCTGGGACCCACTCCCAAAAAGATGTGTAGACATGGCCACATTCTTTGACTCTCTGCTTGTTGAGTCATGGAGGGTTCTATGTATCCCCCAAACCTGGGTGGGTTTTGTGGATTACTTTAGCCAAAGCAAACTGAAAAAGGAAGGTCATGCTGACTGCTAAGCCAACATATAGCCCTTGGAGTTCTTAATCACCACGTAAGTACTCTAATTACCCCATGCCTTCCATGTCATGAGAGTCCAAAGCATGTGGAGAAACTCTGGAAAATGTGCTAGTGTGCTCGTGTGTGTGTGTGTGTGTGTGTGTGTGTGTGTGTGTGTGTGTGAGAGAGAGAGAGAGAGAGAGAGAGAGAGAGAGAGAGAGAGAGAGAGAGAGAGAGAAATACTACAGTGACACCTTGCAAATGGAGTCTCCAGTCCATGGAGATCAGAGCAGAACAGTCTAGAATGCCCTTCCTGAATTCCTGATCCATGCAATTATGAATGAAATAAAACAAGTGTTTTAAATTCCTGGGTTTGGGCATAGTTTGTACAAAGCAATAGATAATCGAAAAAAATTTTTTTTCATGTGGCTAAAGACTATTGATTTCTTTTATTATATAAACATCATTAATTCAGGTCATTAGCATAGTTTCCATAAGCATTTTTACCTGAGTGAAGGAAATGAACATCAGGGACATCTGTGACACTATTATTACTCCTGTCTCCAGCACACAGTCCTTGTGTTCTTTCATTTAGAATGGTCATATTTGGCCGATGATATGAAATGCAGAAGTATTGAAGTGCATTTTCCTTCCCACTAATATTTAGCTTTTAAACTCAAAAGCAGTTAATTATCAGCTAACTCATTTAACAGCCTTCTAAAATATGTAAATTATATCTTTCTCAATTAGCTTCTGATAATAATAGAATAAACTGGAAAAGAACTTTGGATTTTATTCTACTCTCATTCTGTACAAAAATAATTAGAGGGGAAATGTCTGTTTTTAAAGGGATTATCTTGTTCTAAGTAATGAAGTGATATTAATTCTGGTAAAGTGAAGTCTACCCAAAGATGAAGAGTATGCAAGTGTGGCTTTTCAAATGCCACCACGTATAGTTTGGATGTAAAATGTCACCCAGAGGAGCTTGTGTGTTAGACTCTGCAGCCAGGTTTGGAGCTGGGATGTGGTGGGGACTGTGTCTGACCCTATCCTCCTCCTTCTTGCTCCCTGCTTTCTGGCCACTTTGAGAGGAGGGTGACTTTTCCTCCCTTGCCATGCCCTAACGTGCTACCACTGAGTGTCTTTTGTCTTGGAGCCAGCTGATTGTGGACTGACCTTTGAAACCACGAGCCTCAGGTAAATCTTCCTTCCTCTAACTTGTGCTTATTCGATACTCTGGTCACAGCAACAAAAAAGCTGACTCAAATACCACTTTCACTATTATTCTTTGTTCAAACCTGAGTGATTATGTTTCCAATCATGTGAAATTGCACATTAACTATCTGTGATGACCTAGCAAAATACACTTATTTAGGTCTATTCAGGACTGTCTTGTGTGTGATATTGAATGAAATATGAATCACCTGGCTCCTGGGCCTCAGAAACCTTCTCTGGCCCTAAGTATCTTTTACGAGAATATTGTCCAGCTGGTTGCTGATGCATATAAAACTTAAAATTTTCCATGGCAACATTCTTAATTTTTTTGTTAAAGACAAACTGCATTGAAATGAGCTCTAATTACAATGAAAATACAGGTGAGGAAGGACTTCTTACTGTGAAAAACTCATACTTTACTTACTGACTTAATAGAAGCTAGTGTTTTAGACTCATTCGTCCATTTAATACTTATCACCTGATATTATAGTTTTCATCATCCATGTTTTGCAAATGAAGAAACAGGATCTGAGAAGTTAAGTGCTCTATCCAGAACTGCACAATTAATACACGGAAAATCCAGGCTCTGGATCCTGATTCTCAGGACTCGGGATGCCATGCCATCTCCTCTCTTCCCCCTCCAAGCCTCTTTGAATAGGACTTATTTTTGGCACTCAAGATAGGTGTATCCCAACCCAACAGTTCGTGGTGGGTTAGGGTACAGCCTGGTCAGCCACTCGTCACTTGTCATCCAGTGTGTGCAGGTGGTTAAGACAGAGAAGTTGGTATAGTTTGGATATTCATGCTAGTAAAGGCCTTACAGATTCAGATTGCTGGCTTTCAGGCTAGCGGTTAAACTGATGGGCTGGTTCACTTGTTTGGCTCTCCTGACTCTTCTGAACTGAGAACATTGCGATGGTTGGAAATTGAGCTAATAATAAGTCCAAGATGTGATTCTCAGCCCTGGCAACAACTTAAAATCACCTGGGAGAATCCTTGAAAGAGCTGGAGTTTTGACTCTGGAGATTCTGATTCAAGTGCTCTGTGCTGGAACCCCAGACATTGGAGGGTTTTAAAATATACATTTTTCAAAAGGAATACCGTTACGTTCATATGAGGAATTTTTCCCTGCTTCCGGTGGAATTGAGTAATGCAGTGAGGGCCTTTATGGCCATATCCCAGGATGTCTTCCTCATCCTGCGTAAGATTCACCTCTCCACAATTATTTGTTCGACCCTGGCGACATGACTTCTTGATGTCTTTCCCTCCCGTTTTCCAGCCTCGTTCATGACAATATCATCTTCAGTAATGAAGTCAGCGTGAGGCTCAGCTCTGCCGGTGCTGAGGGGAATTTGAACCGAATTCTACTCACGCCAGGCATTGCATTGGCCCCGCAAGCTGTAGATGACACCACTCCTTGTCAGCAGTGGCCTTGGCCATGGCAGGCGCTCCCGGGTGACTGCTGTGCTTGTGCATTTCCAACATGTGCTCTGAATGATCCTTGAGAGTCTCCTTGTCCTTTTTAACCTAGAGTTAGTCACTTAGGAAATGTGATCCAAGAAAGGCTCCTGTCCTTTCTACACCCTGTGATTTTCTTTCCTGTGCAAGATGTGGCAGCTACGGTGTTCCAGCTTTGGACACAGAGACCTGCCAGGGGTTCATGGAAGTGGGGTGCAAGGAGTGGTGCCCTTTCGCCTTATCCTGACGGAAAGCTCACCACACCTGGTCTCCATACAGATAGCCACACCTCTGTGTCCTTGCGTCATACGTTATTGCCGGGGACCAGCCCTCGCGGCAGCGGGGTTGGGGGTCCCTCGACAGGTGTGGATTGAGACGAGGTCGCGAGAATATGCTCACACCAAATGCAGTGAAGAAGTGCATCTGTTTTCTTGTTTGTCAGTCGCAGTTTTATACTATTTTTTTTTTTTTACAATGAGGCATATAGAACAGGAATTTTTACAGACTTGTTTTTCTAAAGGTTATCCTCAACCAGTTAAGGTTACAACATGTATATAAAAATTCTTTTCCATTAGTTAAAATCTTTATAATTTTGTTTATCCCCATTAAGCAGTTTTCTATCTTATCTCAGGAAGTTAGAGGGTTCCAGGTGGGACCAGGTTTATTTAGATAAACTAGCAAAGCCTGTTTCTAGACTAATGCTTGTAAAAGGGTAATGCATTGGGTTGTCTCCAGGAACTGCTTGTTTTCAGCTAAGAGATCAGTATCTGTCAGGCCACATGTTTCTAAGAAGTTTTCGTTTGTAATTAATATAAAAGTAAAATCCAAAGCACCCAAAATTTCCAGAATATAATAATGCAAAGTGGGATATGCCAAGTATTCCTTCTTTTGGAATCTTCTGCCTTGCAGGACTCCTGTGGACCGAGCCTTGCTCAAGATCCAGCTATTAAGGAGCTGTGGCATGCTATCAAGCTTCCATGAGCAGCTTTTGATATGTTCTTAGGAGAATAGCACATCTTAACCAATCTGGCTGCCTAGCTAGCTCATGTAGAAGCTTTCTGAGCAGACCTTCTGGAATTTTCCTGTGATGGATCCCTTTGGCTGTCAAGTTAAAGCTATAGACCTCTCCTTAGAATAATATTTCTAAATGAATAAAGCCCTGAGTTTACAAAGGACACGAACTATATTAAATGGAGTTATCTAGGTATTACAAATAAACATGTGATATACTAACATGTGCCTTATTAATAAATTAAATGATGGCATATGGTCACTCATCAAAGATTAAGGTAATTTAGAAGTAGTGATCAGCACAAAAGATTTGCAGTCACCATGATATAAAATGGCAATGGACTTGCTTTCTCTCAGTGACAAAAGCACAGACTGTTCACTGTTCCTATATTCATAGTGGAAAGAAATGCTAACTTTCAGTTAACAGTGAGTGAAAATGAAGAACTAATTTGACCCATCCACAGACCCAAAGCGCTTTATCCATAGCCTCTATACCCAATTCCAAAAGGGAGTTCTGTGGGATGCTAATAGTTATTAGGAACTGCAAGAGCTCTGTGATTACAGACACTGGAGCACGCTATGTTGCACAAAGGAAACCAAGTCCCTTTTATTGTAGAACTTTTAAAGTCCTTTGAACCTATTCTGAATCTCCAAAGGGCTATTTTCAAACCATGGCGCTGAACAGCTTTTCTCCAAGGGCACAGAGTTGCTCTGGGCGCGATGTGCTCTCTGGATGATGCTTGCAGGTAATAGCTAGCTCAGTTCCTGATGGAGTACAACAGGATCCTTCCAAGGACATCTCTGGAAGTGTCATCCCCCTGCTGGGGACATACTTACCCCTCTGAGAGGGTTTTTTGGGAGCATGGGGAATAAGCTTCCTCATGCTCCTGAAAAGTTCAAGAACTTCTTATGATGATCATGTTCTCATTTCCTAGCCTAAAACCCTATAGCTGTCAAGTCTGTCTCTCAGGAGTGACTTAAGGTTCTTGAGGACAGAAGAGCAAAGCTGGCTAGGACCAGCTGACAGCACTACCACACTCCCACGCTGTCTCTAAAACATCAGAGAAACAAAGGGCACATCCTTCCCCTAAGGGGTCTTGACATTTTTATCACCCTTCTTTCTCAAATGAAAATACAACACTGTTTTACTTATTATCAGAGATACAAGGTTAAGTAGTAAATGTCATTCAATGAGCAGGTATATCATACCAGGTGATGCACTGAGCATCGTAATCTACCCAATGTCACTGGGATTATGTCATAGATCCTGAATAACAGTCTCTGTAAAGGACACAGCAGGTGAGTCACTGGCTTCTATGGATGGTTGGTGTGGGCAGCATGGCCTGAAGTTGATAGCTGTGTTTGGTGTCTTCAGTTTACTTGGCAATCTCCAATATTCTGTGTCTCCCCCACATGAAGAAGGACGCAGTGCAGCAAGGAGGCCAGGTTGGGTGTTTTAAGGAATGTAGAGTCTGGGTCTGGGTTGTCTCTACTTAGACTCAGCCTGTCTCTCTGGAAGGACCAGCTATCTACCTTCCAGAGCAGATCATCCTTCTTTTGGATGTCCACAGATATCATTCAAGAGTGAAAAGAAAAAAAAAAAAAAACTCCTCATTGTAGGATCTGAGCTCCGTGATGGGAAGTGAGAGGACAATAATTGCCCAATCACAGATTTAAATGAATAAATCAGACCATTTGATATTCCGCAGTCATTTCATGCCATAATTGATAATAAATGAGCTTCTGAAAATAATTCTTCAGTGCACAGTCAGCCAAAGCAACCCAAAGCTGGGAGGGGCCACTTCATAGAATGCTTCCAAAATGGCATCTGGGGTGAACTACGTGTCCCAATATGGTCAGAACACAGCGTTCGATGTCAGAACCATGCCAGGCATGGGGGCTGGTGAGGGAGGATTGCTTGAACCCAGGAGTTTGAGATCAGTATGGGCAACATAGAGAGACCCTTGTGCAAACAAAAACAAAAGCAAACTTTCAACATCAGTATCAGGAACCCAAAGACCAATGTTCTTGCATTCTAATGAAAGAGGCCACTGTGGTGTTTGTCCCCAGACTAAGAGGAAAGTTGTCAGAACACACATTGTTCTTACCACTGGACAAATGTTAAAACACAAAAGCTGGATAGTGTAAAGTCAGCCCCTGCTTTAAAAAACAATGATGCTATTGTTTTCTGGAAATCATATCTTCATTTCAAAATGCAATCCCTTTCCCCCTTACCAGGAAGCCATTAACTTTACTAATCCATTGCTTTTGGACACTTCCAGATTTTCAATCTTCACTTAGTGTTTTTTTTTTTAATTTTTTTATTGTAGTAATTCATGCAATATAGCATACATCTTTGTTAAGTACAAGTTGTTAACAACATATTTGCACACAATTCTCATTTGACCCCTTCCCCAATTCCCACCCCATTCCCTCCCCGTCCCTCCCCCTCAGGTTCACTTCAGTGAGTGACCTTGATATGACTGTGTAAGTACATCATATGCCTTAGGGTGTCCCTCTGCCCCATGCATCCACTACAATTAAATCAACTTCTTTGCTTATCGAGGATCTCTCCTTTTCATCTGGAGACCCTCCTATGCCCCATCTTCTCCCTAGCATCCACATATTAGAGAGAACATATGCTTCTTAACTCTTTGTGACTGACTAATCTCACTTAACATAATGTTTTCCAGTTGCATCCATATGAAGTCTGAAAATTTTTAAGTAGATAATGTTACAAAAAGATTTGTTATATAAACTAGATAAGTTTGTGTGAGTTTTATATGTAATGTTTTATAATGAGGTAGTTTGTGCTAATCTCTTCCTACATAATAGTAATATTTTACTTTATGTAAAGAAGAAATCAGGAAAGATATTTTTAAATCTTAGAATTAAACATTAACTTGATATAAAAGCAACATATCAGAACACCTATGCAGGCAGTTCCAAGAGGAAAGATTATAGCTATGAGTACCTACATTAAAAAATCAGAAAGACAACTGGGCATGGTGGTGCATGCTTGTAATCCCAGTATTTGGGAGACTGAGACAGGAGGATCACAGGTTCGAGAACAGCCTCAGCAAGTAGTGAGACTCTCATCAACATAGCGAGACCCTGTTTCCAAATAAGAAATAAAATCCGGCTGGGGATTTAGCGCAGAGGAAGAAGGACCCTGGGTTCCACCCCCAGTACCACACACACAAAAAAATCAGAAAATTCCAAATAAACAACCTAATACTGCATAATAACGCATCTCAAGGTTTTATAAAAACAAGAATAAACCCATTTCAAAGCCAGTAGAAGAGAGGAAATAATTGAGGTCAGAGCTGAAATTAATGAAATGTAGATTTAAAAATAATACAAGGGATGGAAGTAAGAGAGAGTTGGTTCTTTGAAGATAATAAGCAAGATTAATAAACCCTTATCCAAACTAGCAAAAAGAAAAAGAAGACCCACATTAGTAAAATGAGTGACAAGAAGGTAGATAATACCACAGACATCATAGAAATCCAGAATATCATTAGGGGAAATTTTGAAAACTTATTTCTCAATAAATTTGAAACTCAGGAAGAAATGAATAATATTACTATCAAAATTGAACCTAGAGGATATGGAAAACCTGAATAGACAATACCAAAGAATGAGATTGAAGCAGCCTTCCAATAAAGAGAAGCTCAGGACCAGGTGGATTCTCAGCTGAATTCCCTCAGACATTTTTTTTTTTTTTTTTTTTGGCAGTACTGGGGATTGAACTCAGGGGCATTCTACCTCCGAGCTACACCCCCAGCCCTATTTTTTTATTCTTTATTTTGAAACCGAGTCTCACTAAGGTTCGGAGTGCCTCACTAGGTAGCTGAGGCTGGCCTTGAACCCGGATCCTCCGGTCTCAGCCTCCCGAATGCTGGGATTACAAGCGTGCGCCACCACGCCCGGCTCTCCCTCAGACATTTAAGGAAGAACTAATGCCAGTGATCTTCAAATATTCCATGAGATGAAAAAGAGGGGAACACTTCCAAATTCATTTGATAAAGCCAGTATTACTCTGATTTCTATATCAGACAAAGACACATCAAGGAAATAAAACTACAGACCATTATCCCTGATGATCATGGATGCAAAAATCTTTAACAAAATTTAACAAATCATATTCAACAGCACATTAAGAAGATTGTTCATCATGATCAAGTTGGTTTCATTCCAGGGATGCAAGGATGGTTCAATATATACAAATCAACAAATGTAGTTCACCACATAAGTAGAATTAAGTACAAAAATTAAATAATAATCTCAATAGACATGCAAAAAGTTTTTGACCAAACTGAATGGATAGGAAATGGGGAAGACACTGGGGAATGAAATCAACCAAATTATGTTACATGCATGTACAAGTATATTAAAATGAACCCCACTATCATGTATATTCTAGTGTACCAATAAAAACCTCTAATTGTAAAAGTTGTATAAAATTGAATTGTAGTTATACAGATCCTATTTCAAATGAATAGGATACTGCCCAGGATATTTGTTTCACTGATTTAGGGGTTTTAATTCTTAGTGTGCAATATGGCAAAAGTATGTTTATAATTTGCTACATTTTGTGACATAAAGTGGAATGCCATGTGCTACCAAATAATCCTATAGGGTAACTTTATAAAAACTAGACTCCCTTCCCCTTGCCATATTATGAGTAAATGCAACTGTTGAAAATTTATTTTTTTATGGTTTCACCTGATAAGAACGGCCTCGCAAAGAATGTTTATAGAGGATGCCCAAGGTTCAGGAAAATAATATGATAAAGAAAAAACATTGAAGAACTGGCCACAATGTGGAGCCATGACGACCTCGGCCTCAAGAGAAAAGAAGGAAGGTGACAGAGAACTAAAAACAGCTGGAGCACTGCAGGAGAACTCAAAGAATTCAACCCAAAGGAGCCAGGCTCACAGGTAGAAGAGTCAACCTCTTCCAATGGGGCTTCTCCCCGGGGATGTTTGGTGATGTAGGGTAGTTGATGTAGGGTAGTGGTAGAGGACTTATCTAGTAAGCATTAGGTCCTGGTTTTGAGTCCTAGTGGGGAAGGCAAGGCAAGGCAATAATATGAGAACTGCAATATTAAATGATCTATTTATCCCAAAGAGATGATCTGAAAAACATTAAATTATCTAAAAACATTAAATTCTGGGAAATTTGTTTCATAATCCTATTGTGACAAAGATGACTGAAACAGAAGCTTAAAAATATAATATGTTTAAGAATATTTAATGTGTATATAAATCTTGTAGAATCAGGGTAGAAACTTTTCATTACAAATACGAGCTAAGAATTTGAACATGATTACGGGCTTTTCTGTGTGTTTTTGTTGGATATTTGTATACAAGCTTCAATAAACCTGAATTTATGGTTTAAGCTTTTATCTAGAAAATGTATTACAAAGACTCTGGAAAAAAGAGCAAGTTGATAATTTAATGAAAAGCTTGGAGGATTCAATGAAAACTAAGCCTAAGCTATGTGCTGCCAGAAATTCTTCTAAATTCTTCAGAGCTTATTCTAGCTTTAGGTATTTAAAACCAACACTGTTTTGATTTAAAGGTTTAAACCGCTTAGAGCTTTCTAACAGAGATTTAAAAGAATCTGAGGAGGGGCAGGCCAGTTAATCCTAGATGTGAATTCAGATGTAACACCTGATTCAATTAAAAGAAATCATAATAGTTGACAGAAGTGGGAAGGCATTCTATTCACGTTATCTACCTTTGATGTTTAAATTAGTTTCCAAATGCTTTTTGGAGATCAAAGGCAAAGATTGACAACTGGTCTACCTTGGCACCTCCGCCGAGTAAAATCCAAATGCACACACAGTCTTTGTGGTCCTGGACACGGTTAACACACTGACTTCTCTCTGGGTTGGTGCTGGCTGGAGAAGTCGGTGTGATGCAGTGGTGTGGCCAAGGGGCTCTGGTTCCAATGGGTAGAAGCCACTGTGTTAGGGGAGGGGAGGAATGGAACTCTGATTAATGGAATAATATGTAGTGGGAGTTGGTGAAGTGAAGATATTGAAGAGGAAATGCTCAAACCAGATTCAGAGATAAACTCCAGTTTCTTGGTATGGTGGGTAGAGTCCAAAAAATTCCAGAGCATTTAGAATTTAAACTCCCTGTCAGAAGAGGAGGGCATCTTTTGTGTTACAGAAAGAACCTCAGACAGATAGGTCTGGAAAGCTGGACCTTTTCCAGGGGAGTCCCTCATGGGGTACAGGTGGTGGTGGGTTGGGTGAGGTAGGGAGCCTTAGAGATCAGGATTTAAACCTCCTACTCTGCTCCCCTGGGAATATCACTGGTCCCTGCTCCACCACAGTAGTTGAGTCAATCATTGCCTTCTTCAGAACCCTCTGAGCTACTTCTGGAAATAATCTACCAGCCCCATGCAATGTGTGGTGTTGGCAGAGGGTCACACTAAGCCACTTAGAATAAGTGACTTGCCTTTGTTTGTTGTTGCCGTGCTGAGGATTGAACTCAGGGACATTTTGCCTTTGAGTTACATCCCCAGCTCTTTTTTTTTTTTTGGAAACAGGGTCTCAGTAGGTTGTTGAGTGTCTCTAGGATTGCTGAGACTGTCCTTGAAACTGTGATCCTCCTGTCTCAGATTCTCTAGTACTGGGATTACAGGCATATGCCACCACACCTGGTGTGATTTACCTTTAGTGACTATGAAACATTCTGGGCACCCACATTTGCTTAGTCTTAACATTGATTGTCTACTTTTCTTTTTGCACAACCTCCTTTTTATTATGACTAAAGAATATTGACGATAAGGGAGCAAGAGGGACAATAGAATAATTATAGCTAAAATTAAAAATCCCTTATTTCCCTCAGTTGTTTATGTCAAGGCAAAACCTTTATTGGGTCAAAAATGTGAGGCAAATAGGACTTCCCTTTCCTGCTGTAGGCAGCAGGATTTCCCAATTTGGGGTCAGGTTCTTCTGATGCATTTGAGAACCTTGGGAATGCTGCTTACTGAATAGGACTCAGGCCTTGAACTTTTATGACGAGGGCAAAGTCAGCCTATTTCACCTGATCCTTATAAAGAAGAGAGTGAGGTCTCTATTGTTTAGTCATGAGTGAGTGGCTCTTGAAGCTTCTATCTGGTGATCATGGCAGTTTAGGACAAGAGAAATCATAGTGGGAGGTGGCGTTTCTGATGTTTTAATTCTAGTTTCTCTAGACTTGTATTGGCTAGTGCAGGCCCGAGAACTGCAGGGGGGAGACATGGTGCTGTACCAAGTGGCACAATGAATATTTGTCATGTAGGAATGAGACCCAGGGTCCTGTGACATTAGCAATTAGCATTGGTGACCCTTGAGGAAGACCATGCCCAGAGGCTTCAGACCTGGACTGCCACCAGTCTTGGCTCCATCTTCAACTCCTTCGTATTCCTGCAAGGTCTCTGGGGACAGTGTGTGCAGATGCATGGACTGGCAGGTGGGGGTGACACTAAGCCATCTGATGAAGAGTCAGGCAGGGACGTTGGCACAGCCAGAGCACAGAGAAGGAACAGATCCAAGTCGTGAGTTCTGAGCTTGGGGAAGGTGCCAGGGTGGATGGGTGGTGGAAAGGGAGGGCCAAGGGGGGAGAGCACTGGAGAGAGTTGAGAAGTAGCTATTTGCCAACTAGCGTACAGCTATTGCAGTATTTTATTTACTTTTTTAGAATTTTTTTTTTTTGTGTGTGCGTGTGTGTGTGTGTGTATGTGTGTGGGGTGGTATTGGAGATTGTGGTACCTCTGAGCTACACCAGCAACCCTATTTTATTTTTATTTTGAAACAGAGTCTCGATAGGTTGATGAGTCTCACTACATGCTGTGGCTGTCCTCAAACCTGCAATCCTCCTGTCTTAGCCTCCCAAGTACTGGGATAACAGGTGTGTGCCACCATGCCTGGCTGAATCTCTATTCCAGTATTTTAATAACTTGTATGGGTTATTATGAGCCTAATATGAGTCTTAATATGAAATGTCTGCCCTGCAGAGGGATCCAGTTTTGATCTTGGACAAACTATTAGCTTTGAATAAGTTGTTTTTCTTCTCTTTCAGCATCTTCATCTGGAGTAGGGATGTCAGTGATACGTATTTTGTCAAGTTGCTTTGAGGATTAAGTGAGATAATGTATGAACAGTGCTGAGCTTAGTCCCAGGCCAGCAGGAAGTGTTCCATCAATGACAGTTGGTCTATTATTGTGACTATATGCTTTTTTTCTGTTGCGATTGATATTTTAAATGGAAACAGCTTGGTACTTATTGAGCCTTTTGCTGGGAGAGATTTAAGCATTGCTATTTAGATTTTATTTGTGAGTAGATTTCTGCTTAAATTTTATGATAATCTTAAGAACACTGATAGGAGAAAATACAAAAAAAAAATGATGCTTTAATTTGCTGTGTGATGGCTATCATAACTAAATAGGCTCACAGATTAAGAGTTTCTCAGATACAGAGAGAGAAAGAGAGAGAGGGAGGGCCGGTGGCGGGGGGGGGGGAGAGAGAGAGAGAGAGAGAGAGAGAGAGAGAGAGAGAGAGAGAGAGAGAGAGAAAGAGAAAAGGAAGAGAATGAATAGGGGTACTTCAACTGAATCACAGATGTATTCAGGGGTTGTATGTGTGTGTGTGTGTGTGTGTGTGTGTGTGTGTGTGTGTGTGTGTGTGGTATTAACAGGTCCATTTGGTTTATGGTATTATTTAGGTCCGAAGCATAGTTACTGACCTTTTGTTTAGAAGATCGGTCTAGGGATGCGAGAAGAGTACTGAAGTCTCCTAGTATTATTGTATTGGGATCTATGTGTGACTTTATATCATGCGGAGTTTGTTTTATGAAAGTGGCTCCACCTATGTTTGGGGCATAGATGTTGATAATTGCTATTTCCTCTTGCCGGATTGTTCCTTTTACTAGTAAAATATGACCTGCTTTGTCTCTTTTGATAAGCTTAAGATTGAAATCTAATTTATCTGATATCATAGTAGCTACTCCTGCTTGTCTTCGAGTTCCATTGGCATGGATTACCTTACTCCAGCCCTTCACCTTTAGTTTGTGGGAATCTTTGCTTGTAAGGTGTGTTTCTTGTAGGCAGCATATAGATCAATTCTGAGTTTTAATCCATTTTGTCACCTTGTGCCTTTTTATTGGGGAGTTGAGACCATTTATATTCAGTGTGATTATTGAGAGATGATTTTTAATTCCTAACATTTTGAGTTTTGACTTCTGTTTGCAGTAGTGTTTGTTCTTCTTTGCTTAGTTGTTTGCTTCCAGGAAATTATTGTTTCTTTGGTTCTGACGTTTACTTGTTAGTTCTTCTTTGTAGTTAATCTCTTTGAGTATTTTCTCTAGTGCTGGTTTGGAAGACAAATTCTTTCAGTTTCTGATTGTAATTGGAAGATTTTTATATCCCCATCAATTTTGAGAGAGAGTTTTACTGGGTAGGAGAATCTTGGCTGCAAGTTATTTTCTTTCAGAGTTTGGAATATGTTACTCCAGCCCCTCCTGGCTTTGATGGCTTGGTTTGGGAGGTCTGGAGTGATTCTAATTGGTTTGCCTCTAAATGTCACTTGGCCTTTTACTTTTGTTGCTTTAGAATTCTCTCCTTAGCCTTTACATTAGTCAGCTTGATTATTATGAGGCATGGTGAACCTCTTCTTTGGTCTTGTCTGAAGGGGGTTCTATATGTTTCCTGCACCTGTGTGTCTACTTCTCTTTCTATGTTTGGAAAATTCTCTGATATAACTTCTTTGAAAAGTTTTTTATTCCATTAGTTTCAACTTCTAATCCTTCTTCTATGCTATTATTGTTAGCTTAGCTCTTTTAAAGTTGGCCCAGATCTCATCGACATCCAATTAATACTGTCAAAATTTTTTTTCCTAGATTATGTACAATGGAATGGTTATTTTTGGAATGGTCATCTTCTAGGTGTGATATTCTATTTTCCATGTAGTCTAATCTACTGTTTATAGTTTGTATTGATGCCTTCACTTCTATTATTGCATCTTTCATTTCTCTCAAGGATTCTCTATGATTCCTGCTCAGGGTGTGAGATTCTTTGTTTATTTGTTCCTTTATTTCTTTCCAGCTCTCTCTGCATTCTTTCTGGAAGTTTTGTATCATTTCTATTATTAAAGATCTGAATTGTTCTTCTGGTAATCTCTGCCATTCAGTGTTGCTGAGTTCTGTTATTGTGAGATTGTGTTGACTCATTGTTTCTTTGCTATTTTTCCTTCCCATGGTTTCCCTGTTCTTAAATTTATATCTTTGTTGCTCTTGCATACTTTCTCTGAATTTATAGGTTTTTTATTTTTATTTTCTCTCTGCGAATGGTATCTTGTACTGAGTTGCAATTACTTTGGAACTTCTTATGCCCACTCTCTTGGTGCCTTTGGTGGATTTCAGGTGTTGACTTCTAGGGTCTAGCAAAAGCTAATAAAGCAACTAATCCTCCAAACAAACATAGGTAAATCAAAGCAATGCAAAGTGAAAACAGAAAAAACAAAACAAAAAACCCAGAAAACAAAAAACAACAAGAAACAAAATAAAAAACTCTGCAAGTTTGTAAGAACAGACCTGATTTGGCCTCTGCAGATCTTTTGGGTAGATCCCTGCTGCTGTGGGCGGCTGGGAAAATGGAGGCTGCCACTGCTGTGCATGCGCCAGCTCCTTTGTTCTCCCTGGTCTGCTTTCTGGGTTCTGATCAGCTACTTTTGTTGCTTTGTTCACTTTTCTATTGTTTGGTTTTCTTTTCTTCCCTCAAGAAGCTGCTTTTGCAGCAGTTTTGATTTAAGCTCTGCAGTGCAGTTGATCATTGCTCTGGCTCTGGAGGGAGAGGTGAGCTGAGGTGGTCCCATGCGGGCTTAAGTTGGTCGTACCACGCATTCTGGTCACTGTCGAAGGTGCCGTGATATGCCGCCTGGTTAGGACGTGGAGTTCAGGAATCACTTGCTCCACTTCTGGTTGCTGGGAATGCAGGTTGTTATATATTTCTTTGTTAGTAGACCCCACGCCAAGGGCTGGCTCAATGGCAGCCGCCACTCTGCAGCGTGGCCCTGCTGCTGCGCAGATGGGCTTCTTTGCTCTCACTGGTCAGCTTTCTGGATTCTGTTCAGCTGAGCTTCAGTTTTTGTAGCGTTGCTCACTTTTTTGTTGCTTGTTTTCTTCTGTCAAGAAGGTGCTTTTATGGCTGATTTGAATCAAGCTCACAGCGCCTGATGAGAGGTGTCTCACTCCAATGCCATCTTCCTGAAAGTCATGATGAACTATTGTTATTATTGTTTTAACTGTCATAATTTTGAGCAATAATTTACATGGCAAAATTGGAATTAAAAATACTTATTATAGACCCAAGAAAAAATATTTATAGCATGCAAATATACCAAATACATCCTATTTTTTTCACAAAAATCTCAGATAATGGAATCAATTATTTATGTTTATGAAATACTTTAGAACATGTAGGACACACTAGAGAGAGCAATCCTATGAAATATTATGTAATATTAAACTCATCTTGAATACATAAAAAGCTCTTACTAACAAAGAAATATTTTGAGGCAAATCAATTTTTCTAATTTTTATTTTATAGAATTTACTTTTCAGATATTTACTTAAATAGCTGCAGATATATATCTATATGTATATATATGTATGTATATATGTATATCTATATTGTGTGTGTTCAAGTGTATGCTTTTTAATAAAGAATTTTATTGAGATATAATCCAAATACCATATAATTCATTCATTTAAAGTATACAAGCCAATGGCTTTTAGCATATTCACATGTTGTACATTAATTACTAAAACCAGTTTCTGAATATTTTTATCATCCTGAAGAGTGGGTTTAATTTTTTCACATTTATGAATTTCCTAAATTTATTTCTTCATTTCTAACTTAATTCCTGTGTGGTTAGAGAACACTGTATGATTTTCAATCCTTCATTTTTAAAGGATTGCTTTGTGGCCAGAAAATGGTCTTCCCTGGAGAATGTTCTCTGTGCCCTTGAGAGGAATGCATATTCTACTGTTGTTGGATGAACAGAACGTACATTCTCTTGTAGTTGATTTAGTTGATTTATTGCGTCCTTCATGCCTTTACTTTCCTTGTAAATCTTCTGCCTGGTTACTCTACCTGTTATTGAAGGTGTGGTACTGAAGTTTCTCACTACTGATGTTGATTTTGCTGTTTCTCACCACAGTTTTGTCAGATTTTACTTCATGCATTATGGGACTCTCTATCCGATGTTATGGCTCTAGACCAAGCCTGGAGGAGAGGGAGTCCGTGGTCTGGGCCACACCCTCGGGGAGCAGAGTTCCCATCATGCTGAGCTGGTTTGTAGCTCACATGTTGACTGCCTGTTCTTGTTGAGATTTAGTAGATTCTCTTGAATAAATGCTTTCCTATTTCCATTGTCCCCTTAATAAAATTTTGAGAGATTTAATTTTTTTTTTTTTTTTTTTTTTTGCCGGGCATGGTGGTGCACACTTGTAACCCAGCATTTGGGAGGCTGAGACTGGAGGATTCGGGTTTGTGGCCAGCCTCAGCTACCTAGTGAGGCACTCCGGAACTTAGTGAGACCCTGTTTCAAAATAAAGAATAAAAAATAGGGCTGGGGGTATAGCTCAAAGGTAGAATGCCCCTGAGTTCAATCCCCAGTACCACAAAAAAGTATTTTTTTAAAATATAAGTTTCACCTGTTATAATTGTTCTGCAGGCAAGAATCCACACACACCTCCTTATGCCACTCTTCTGAAAGTTTCTTCCTTATTTGTTCTTTTTTTTCCAAGGGAAAATATTTTATTGGAGTGAATTAGTACAAGTAAATTCTGAAGTACAGGAGAGAATGATTAAGGGTGGTGTAAGAAGAAACTAATTTATCAGAGGGACTCTGGTCATGGTCATTGTCAAGAAGTAATCACACGAAGGTCATCATAAAGTTAAACAAAATGATGCAATTGTGTAACCTTTTTATATGTTGTAATATCCAACAGAATAGTCCCCATTTGAACACAAGGGTTTCAAAAGGCTCATGTAAGAGGTAGCTGGCCGGGCGCATTCAAAGCTGGATGGGCATCTGTAGGTTGACCTATGAACTGGAAGTTTATATCACTCAGGTTCAAAGGTTTTCCATTAGAAAACTGGATAATATTCTTGGCTGTTATTTAGAAACAAATTAGTTAAGGATGGAGCTACATACAGGTAAACATATACTTTGAGTAGATAATTTCTTCTTCTTCTCTTCTCTCCCTTCCTCTTTCTCTTCTTTTTTATTCTCTACTTTCTTTTCTGGCAACAGCATTTCCCCACTGGCTAAAACTTGACCAATCATAATCCTTCATATCTTTGGCCACTGCCATTGGCTTGGAGAGTGTGAATGATACTTCAGCAGAGCCAATCAGAGTCTTTCTAATATATTTCAATCTGGGTCTGGAAAGAGAAGCCCCATTCCTGTCTAGTGTGGAGTTCAATGTGTAGAAGTCTGGAAGTCCCAACTAGCCTAGTAGCTCCACTATACTTAAAAACTCTGCAGCAGCATGTGAGACAACTGAGATGGCATGGGCTCCAGCCATCCTTTGTGTTTCTTTTTTTCCCTTATCTTTCCAATAGCTTTATTAGAATATAATTTACTTACCCTACAGTGTACTCATTCAAAGGGAGCAGTTCAGTGGTTTTTAGTATATTAACAGCATTACACAACCATCATTGCAATCCACTTTAGAATATTTTCACACTCAAAGAAGTGGGAACCCTAATTCATTAGTGCAACCACTTTGGAAAACAGTATGGAGGAACCTCAGACGAATGGAAATGAACCTACCATATGATCTAGCAATACCACTTCTGGATATCTACCCAAAAGAATGGAAACCAATCTATCAGACTGATGCATGTATATCTATGTTTATAGCTGCACAATTTACAATTGCCAAACTATGGAACCAACCAAGATGTCCATCAACAGATGAATGGATTACAAAACTATGGGATATGTACACAATGGAATTTTACTCAGCCATAAAGAAGAACAAAATCATGTCATTTGCAGGGAAATGGATGGAACTGGAAAACACTATGATAAGTAAGATTAGTCAGTCACAAAAGGTAAAAAAATTGTATGCTCTCCCTAATATGCGGAACTAGGGAGACAGTGGGACATAAGAGGGGCTCTAGACGAAGAAGGAGAAACTTTAGATGAGCAAAGAAGGTGACTTCACTGAAGGTGATGGGGGGAGGGACACCCTAATGCACATGATGTACTTTCACAAACATGTCAAATCACTAAACTGAACCTGAGAAGGAGGGAGGGGGATGGAGTGAGGTGGGAATTGGGGAAGGGTTAAATGAGAAATGTGTGCATGTATGCCTTTATCAGCTTGTACTTAACAAAGATGTATGCTTACAATGCACCAATAAAAATTTTAAAAAAGGCCGGGCGTGGTGGCGCACGCTTGTAATCCCAGCATTCGGGAGGCTGAGACCGGAGGATCCGAGTTCACAGCCAGCCTCAGCTACCTAGTGAGGCACTCCGCAACTTAGCGAGACCCGGTTTCAAAATAAAGAATAAAAAATAGGGCTGGGGGTGTAGCTCGGAGGTAGAATTCCTCTGAGTTCAATCTCTGGTACCGCAAAAAAAAAAAAAAAAAAAAAAAAAATTTTAAAAAAGAATATTTTCATGCACCCCCAAAAGAAATTCTTATCAATTAGTACTCCTCGTTTCTCCATAGCCACCCCAGCCCTTGGCAGCCAGCAATCTGTTTTCTGTTTTTAAATAGATTTGCCTATCCTTGGCACTGCATATAAACAGAATCATATACGGTGTCTCAGTAACTTGATGAGGGCCTCACTAGCTGAGGCTGGCCTCTAACCTGTGATCTTCCTGTCTCAGATTCCCAAGTCCTAGGGATTATTAAGAAACAACAGACCACAATATGTCTAGAATCCAGGTACACATGTGGCTGTGGAGCACTAAACTCAAGTATTACCTCCAGGCCCAAGATTGATTACTCTCATAACATAGTCATGGACAAGGCATTTGTATTTATTTTCCTCACTGCATGGTGCATGCGCATGAAGAAACATTGCCATACAGGTGAGGCCTTCAGAAGCTTCCACAATAAAATGTTCTTTAGTAGGCACTGAGCAACGTTCTTGCTGAATGTTCACCTGAATAACCCAGTGCCTAAGTAGGAGTCTTTCTCTCTTGTTTTCACAGTTTGAATTTAAGATGTAAACCTGCTTATGCCTCAGAAAGCAACTTTAAATCGTGCTTTCCAGGAATTCTGCTAATTTAAGAGACTATTTCAACTGCCAAAGTTAATTTAATATAATCGAAAGCAGTCTGGAAACTTAGGGGAAAAATGAATGACACCAATACAACTTTAGCTAGCTTCTAAGGATTATGATTATATATATAACATATATAATCATAGTATATATATTATATATATTATGATCCTCCAGTCTCAGCCTCCCAAATGCTGGGATTACAAGTGTGCGCCATCATGCCCGGCTTATGATTATATTTTAGATCAATATTTTCTTCAAAGTTTCTATACACTAGGGAAAATGTTAAGTAAATTATTTAAATTTACTTACTTTCCTATTTTAAGGACTGGCCCACCAACTTCGTCTATTAAACAAAAAAGCAAATCTGGAATTACTCACAGACTTCCTTAGGAGAAAGAACGACCCACCTGAAAAATTCTGATTATTTATATATGTTCTTATATACAGATTGAAGTGTATTTTTAAAATATTTTATATCTTATTCTTTGTATAACTTCAAATATATATCATCTTAACATTTATTTATACATAAACGTATATTTATATGTTTATCCATATTTATATTTTGGTATATATAGAGTAGGATCAACATTCCTGCTGTTTTTTAGTGACACTACTTTCAAATGCATTTTACTCTATCCTATGATTATAATTATTAATTTCTCATTTTGATCCCCAAATGCTATTATGCAGAATCTTATTAGATATATATATATACATCTATATATACATCTATATCTATATCTATATCTATATCTATATCTATATCTATCTATCTATATATATATATATATATATATATATATATATATATAGAGAGAGAGAGAGAGAGAGAGAGAGAGAGAGAGAAGGACAGGGCAGGGTTCTCTGTTAAGCAATAATTAGAGCTATAGCACTGGACAGACAGAAGGGCATGAAGAAAGCCCTGAGGAGATGCTGCCTGTGCAGGAACCTTGTGACATTAGGCAATCTGGGCAAACATCAGTGACAGAGGGCCCACAGGTGCCTGCGAGGAGGGCAAGAGTGGCCATACAGGGAAGAAGCAAAGGAGGAAGCAAGGGCAACATGTGAGGAGGCTTACAGGCTGCTAAAGCCTTTCTTACCCAATGTGCCATGGGTTGCAGGGTGCCACGGCTGCATTTGCATTTTGAAAAGACCACTCTGTCTCTAGGGAAGGCAGTGACTTGGATAGAAAGCAAGACTGGATTTGGGTGGATCAGTTAGGGACTATTGTGCATGGACATGTTGAATTTGATGTATGCTCGGTGATATCATCCAACATACACGTTAAGTAGGGGTTCATTTGAGTGGCAGAGCCCCTGGTTATTATGCATCAGGCTTAGAATGTGATACTTGAAAATATGGCTTCTTGGTATATTTTGAGAAATTGAGAAAACTGCAGAAGCAGGAAGATACTGTGATCATCCTTATATTCTGTGTGGGACTGACCATAAAGGAAGTCTCTGGTCTCCTTCCCCTGAAGGATGTCATCAGATGCTCATGTGGCAGGTGTCTTGACCTAGAATCCAAGGAGAATCTGAACAAACAGACCTTGCCATCCTTCTCCCATCCCCAGTTTATTACCATTGGATCAGACCTCTTTCGACCAATCATACTTCTCGTTTGTTCCTCAACCAACCTAAGCATGAAGATAGAGTTTCCCCTGGACCTTTGGGTCTTCACTTCTTAAGACTCCTGAGTCATGCGGAACTTTGGTTAAATAAACATGCTATGCTTTCTCTTATTCATCTGTCCTTTGTTGTAGGAGTGTCAGCCATGACTTTTGTGATGAGTGAGGAAATCATGTGACTTTTTCTTCCTTACATCTCCAAAGTACCAAGATATAGGGAGAGTCAAGACAAGCTGCATGCTACTGCTTGATGAGTCCCTAAACACTACAGAAACATCACAAAAGTTGACTGTTCTTATAAGTCAGAGTTCATTTATAGGCAACGCATTCATTCTAAAACTGAGATCTCTTTCTCAGAGAATTTGAGAAGGAAAAGGCTATTTGATTTGGACTTTAGTACCAAGATCATATATTGTCATCTTAAACTCATTGTTTATCCAGGTTCATTTCATTTGGGGCTTATGTTTATGGTAATGATAATTCTAAATGAAGCCTTTGCTAACTAAACTCTCTGCTCTTAGGCCATTTAATAAAAGCTACACTAGTAGACAAGGGTCCTCTTCCTCACTAATCTCAATTCCTGGCTTCCTAGGGGTCTTAAGTTGTGATGAAAAGAATATCCCCATTAAAACCTAGCAATCCCCAACATGGAATTTGGTTTTCTTTAACAGCTTGTTTGTTAACAAATCCCAGAGAGTTCATTAGACTCTGAAGGTGATGTCGAGGCTGAAGAGGCAAAGAAAAAATAATCCAGGAAATTGTGTCGTAGATGTCATGGAGTTTCTCAAAAAATGCTATTTATCCTTGGAAGTGGGTTAAAGACTGAAATAAATCCTCGGGTGAATGAGATAATGCAGTACATCATGAAGGATCTTGTAGAAACATTTGCTCTAACACTGCTTCAAGTAAAAAATATCTTGTGATGGAGGATAACTATTTGTGTTACAATAAATCTAAAGGGAAAGAATTTTTTTAAAAAAATAATAGAGCCTTTTCAGTACACAAAGCATCAGCTTTCCAAAGTCAATGTGTCATGACAGATTCATTATATTTAGAGATTTTTGTTCAGGGCTTTCTTGGCATTGCTTAGGGTACATAATAGTTTCAAATACTATTGTGAGAACACTTAAAGGGGTCAAGATGATATGAGGAAACGGATTTGGGACAGGGATTTTCTCAGCAATAGGATTTGCTGTAGTTGGAGAAATCCCACCTATGATGGCATTCAGTTACCATAGCAATGAGTACATTTTTTATCTACAGTTATACCCCAAAGATTCCATTTTTCCTCTAATTGTAAGTCAACTTAATTGGGGCTTTCTGTCTATGGACAGACGGTGTGTGAAAAGTAATACAACTCTGATTATATTAGAAGGGAAGGCTACAGTTGGCCAGAAAACATTGGTTTCTTCATGGACCAAAAGTTGGTTTTGTTAAACATGAACACCTGTGCTGGGAGCCAGCCCTCAAAGCGGCAGAGTCTGGGGTCCCTCGTTAGGTGGAGATTGAGGACGAGGTTGAGAGTGAGAGTATGCTTACGCACAATGTGGTTAAGACACATCTGTTTATTCCACCTCATACGTGCTTTTTATGCTCATTTCAACAAGGTATACCTAACAGGAATTTTTACAGTCTTGTTTTTTCCTAAAGTTAAGTGGGTACATTTTTAACTTGATAAGCTATTTCTCATAGTGTTTGATAAGATTAGGGGAGCAGCAGAAGTTTACAAAAATACAAAAGTGTAAATGAATTATTTTTTAGTGGGAGAGTGGGGTTAGAGGTTAACAGTGAAGAGGAGCAGGGGTGAAGGTTAATAGCGGAGAAGAAACTCTATTCATTAGATAAATCTTTCCTATTTGCTCAAGCAGCTAGAAGATAGCTAGTTAATAAGTTTTAGGTAAGCAGGGAGTTTGGCAAGCTCTCTCTCTAAAAGCTTCTTTACTTATGATAAGAAACCTAAGTTCTCTTGACTCAGCTGCTGGTATTTGTAGAGAGTTAATGAGTCTCTCTTGAGATAGGCTGATGTATTCTTCTCCTCAGCCATTACCGATGACTCAATCCGTTCAGCATTCTGTGCCTCTTAGAAAAAATTTTTAATGTGAAAGCAAAGCCCAAATTTCCAGAATAAAATAATGTAAAGCGAGAAATGTCACATGTCCCTTATTTAGCAGGCTGAGCCTTGCTCTAGGCCTTAACTGGTTAAGGTAACGCCGCACACCTGTTGGCCAGGTAAAATGGGAGGTGCTTAGAAGAGAGGGCAGTGAACTAGGTATAATTCCTACTTTCAAGGAGTTTAAAGTCTGGTGGGGGAAGCTGGCCATTGAAACAGTAATCACGTACTATACACAATAAATATGACCCTCTGTTCACATATAGAGCATGCAAGAGGTGCGCTTGCCAAGACAACCTTCCTGGGGGAGTGACTTCTGAGTTGAGGAGAGTTGGTCGGGAAGAGGGGGACAGGAGGCTGCATGGTGATCCCTGGGGAGTGCTGAGCACTAAGCGCAGCACACAGAGAGAAGGATGTAAGGCAAGAGCATCAGGCTTATGAAGAGACCTCCCAGTGGCACAGACTCTTGTGCTAGATGAGACAAAGCAATCTGGGACACGGGATCTCAGCAGATTAGAGTGGGAATATTAACAGTGTCTAATGCCTCCCACATCTGGATCTCCTAATGCCCTTGTTTCTCCTGGATATATTAGACCTGCAACTTCTGTACATAAAAGCATGATATTTAAAAGGTTCAAGATTATAAGGAGTGAGA
>PVLC010014795.1:24772-38699 GCA_004027655.1 Graphiurus murinus
CTCTCTCTCTCTCTCTCTCTCTCTCTCTCTCTCTCTCTCTCTCTCTCTCTCTCTCTCTCTCTCTCTCTCATTAACCCAGGGGCTTTCTATCGCTAGGCTACTATACTCCTAGCCCTTTTAAAGATTTTTTAAATTTTGAAACATGATCTTTTTATGTTGCTGAGGGTCTCACTAAGTTGTTGAGGCTAGTCTCAAACCTGCTATCCTCCTGTCACAACCTCCCAACTACTGAGATTACAGGTGTGTGCCATCATGCCTGGCTTCTTCTGGCTCTCTTTGATCTCCTATTCATAACTGTGAATCCTTCAAATTTCTCTGTCTTTTGTAACAACATGGGCTGGGCCAGCCTGATCCCTGGAGACAGATAATACTGACAAGGGGTGAAGAGAAACCTCTGGCAACACATTGAGACCGCTCATTGTCAATCGAGGATGCCAGGTGGAGGACCATGGCCTCTGCTGCCTCTGCTGTGGACTTGCTTCTGACAGGCGGCAGGAAGAATTCTCCATGGCTTTGCTGGAGAAGTCCTGCTGGGCACAGAAACTCAGTGGGAGCTGTCCAGGGTACTCACTGTGTTGACCGACTACTCTGCTCTTTCTGTTTGGACTTGTCGATTCTTGCCTTACCTAAAAGTTGTCCTGCTTGTCCCACCCCACATCACACTGGTCATGTCACAGACATTTTGGCTGAATGACAATCTTTCCCTGATCAGCCCTTTCCCTGACTGACTTCACCTTCTTAGGCTCTAATTCAATCTTTCCCTGCAGTTTGAGCTCAGGAGAAAGCATTGTGTTGCTTCTGTCCTCAGTGAATGCCTTCAGATTCCTCTTCTACTCAGAAGGAAAACCTGTTCTTTTGAGAATGATTAAAATATTCCAGCTTTTTCAAATTTATTTATTTATCTTTTTTATTATTAACGGGTGCATTGTAATCATACATCTTTGTTAGGTACAAGCTAATAAAGGTATATATGCACACATTTCTCATTTAACCCCTTCCCTAATTCCCACCCCACTCCCTCACCCTCCCTCCTTCTCAAGTTCAGTTTAGTGATTGACTTTGATATATTTGTGAAAGTCCATCACATGCATTAGGGTGCCCCCCCCCATCCATCCACTTCAGTTAAGTCAACTTCTTTGCTCACATAAGGTTTCTCCTTCTTCATCTGCAGTCCCTCTTATACCACATCTTCTCCCTAGCATCTGCATATGAGGGAGAACATATGCTTTTTTACTCTTTGTGACTGACTAATCTCACTTAACATAATGTCTTCCAGTTGCATCCATTTCCTTGCAAATAACATGATTTTGTTTTTCTTTATGGCTGAGTAAAATTCCATTGTATACATATTCCATAGTTTTGTAATCCATTCATCTGTTGATGGACATATTGACTGTTTCCATAGTTTGGCAATTGTGAATTGTGCAACTATAAACATCAATACACATGCGTCGGTCTGATAGCTTGGTTTCCATTCTTTTGGGTAGATACCCAGAAGTGGTATTGCTGGATCATATGGTAGGTTCATTCCCATTCATCTGAGGATCCTCCATACTGTTTTCCAAAGTGGTTGCACTAATTTGCAATCCCACCAACAATGTATTAGGGTTCCCACTTCTCCACACCCTTGCCAGCATTTATTGATTTTCGTGTTTTTTATGATTGCCATTCTGATTGGAGTTAGGTGGAATCTCAAATTTAAATCAGATTCTGGAAAAAAAAGCTTTCTGGAAACTCGATTGCTAGAGGGCCCTAAAGACAGCTCTGTTTATTCTTTCAAAAATGGATACTGAGACAGGCCATTTTTTTGTTCTCTGGTGCTGCAGCATATTTGAGTCAAAGTCATAAAACATCACTTGAAACCTGTATATCTAAGGTTTCATTCTGTAAATATTCAGAAATGTCAGTCTCAACCTTAAAAACACGCAGGAAATCTCATATTATTGGAATTTCTACACTTTTTCATGACAAGTCATTTTTTCAATTCCTGATGAAAATCAAAAGATGTTAGGCAGCTCCAGGTACATGTTGACTCTTCAATGTCATAAAAATCATTTAGCTATGATGGATGAAATTAAAGGGTGAAATGAGGTGTCTGAACAAAAACAAGCACTCTGACAACATTTCCTGATTTTTCTGTCTTCTTACAAACAGATAATGTAGAAGTGTTGTGTTAGCAATTATTAGCCAAATTTTAGCCTTTCAAGAAATAAAGTGATTTTGTGAGTCTAAATTAGAAACCACCTGCAATATGAAACTACTAAATAAAATCTGCTACAGATTTAAGGCATGGCATAAAAGAAATAGTTTTCTCATACTAATAGACTAAAATGGATTATTAGAACATACACGACATTAATGCAAGGTCTATCGTATTTGCTTTTTATATTTTACCCCTGTTTACTGGGGTAAATTACAAAGATTTTATTATTTTCCTCACTATCTCCTTTCAAATGTTCCTTCTTTGGTTTACATTTCTAAGACTCATTGTGTTTCTGTTCTGAGTTCTCTACTTGTCTCTATTTGTGGAATACAATTTAATATTTGTAGAAGCATACATCTTGAGGATTCTGGAAGGGTGTCAGTTTGAATTCATTCCTAATGTTTTTTTTTTTTTTTGCTTTCCAAACTATTCACTACTGAACACATTTTCCAATGAAGGAGGAGCTTGGGTCATCAGAAGGGATGAGCCAGAAGATATGAGTGAGAATCAGGCTCTGCAAGAAACCAGGTGTTTCCACTGGACTCTGTGAATTAAAAAAACAGAGTTCCCTAGAATGAGACTTAATGCATGATGGGAATTCTTGGCTTTGAGGATATGCAGACCTCTGACAAGACAGCTAGAGTTTGCCCATATGTAAGAATCCCTAGAAAGATGTGTTGTAATTCCAGGATGCAGAATTGCTGAGTGTGTGGGCTGGGTTTCTTTTCTCCACCGATGCTTAAGGGTGAAGATTTCTCAGTATGTGAAGGAGGAGAGTGGTTTCCTCCTGGTACCCTGAGCAAGGGACTGAAGCTTGCCTGCCTGCTGGCACACTACTAGTGTTTTTGGGAGACAGATTTCTGTGCACATGCACTCACACATGTGCACACACACTCTATTAGAGAAGTGATTACTCTCATTTAATGTTCCTTGGCAGCTTCATATGAACTCCAATGAGTAAAAAGACTAATTAGTTAACTAGTTAACTAGTAGTAGCCTGGGAAAGAAAGAATAGATGACAAGTAAAATTTTAAAAATAATTAGAGCATATAAGGAGATTTATTATAGCATAAAAGCCTTTTTGAACTAAAAATATACTGGAGGAGAAAAACACACAGCTGTTGAGGTTAGATTTATGGATGGGAAGATTCAGAGGAAGAAATATCTTAAAATACAAAATAATACAAGAGAGTTGAAGAGGAAAGATCCGGGAAATGTAGCACAATAATATCAGTTATGCAAGAACTTTCTGCAAGAAATGCAATTAATTAACAGATAAAAGTGGAGTATTTCTCTGAGCTGAAGTAGAATTTGAGTTTGCAGAAGAGACATGGTGAGATTTGGTGGAGACTGATGAAAAGGATACAGTCCTGGACATATCTGATTAGATTTATGATTCTGAAGAAACAAGAGAAAATATTCTCATTTTGAGTAGAAATAAGATTATTTACAAAAAAGAAGAAAGGGTCGGAATTGTTCACCGCAACTCTGGGAGCTCATCCCATGTGTGACCTGGAATCGGTGGCTTCACCTCTGAGTTCTGTATAACAAAGATAATTCCAAAGTCCTTTGTATTAATCAATACTATATGTTAAGACAAAAAAGTTCCCCCAATTTATCTTTTGAAACTTGTAAAAATTAAATACTAAAACATGTGGAAATAGTACAAAGAAAATAATGCAGACAAATTTCACTTAGAAGTAGGTGTGACGTTTTTAAATATATGTTGACAAAGTAAAATCAAAAGAATAATATGCAACGACTAACTTGAGCTTATTCAAGGAATGCAAAAGTGATTTGATATCAAGAAACATATCAAGATAATATATTACACCAAAGAGTGGACAAGAAAACCAATATGGTTGTGTCTGGAGATGTCAAAAAGTATTTGCTACAATTCAACAGCCAATAGAAGTAATAAGTATGGTACAAATAAATGAAAAGTACTTATAAATGTTAAAGGCTTTTTCCCAAAGTAATTGTCAACAACTAACATGTAAAATCATACTGTTTTCAATCAGAGACAAAATTACGTGTCATCATTATTCACATTTTTTGGAGATTCTACCGAATTTTATAGCTACTACAATTATTGAAATAATTGTCACAGAACTGGAAGACTGATCATTCTACACTAGGGCCACCTCTCGTCATGGAGATCAGAGTGGATTCCACAACGTCACACGGCATTGGCTAAGGAATAGATTGTGCGGATGAAAGAGAAAACTCTTAAGAGCAGAGCCTGTGAAGACTACGGGTGCAAACAGCCCCCCTCCTATCCGATTGCTCGTCTAGGAGTGCTGAGCCAGGCTTAGAGCAGCTCTTGGACATGTCGTGTGTTCCACTCTAGTAGAGGGATTCTGCTTCTCTGTGAGAATGAGCAGGAGGAAGTAGCTTGCAGGTAGAAGGGCACACACACTATTGTCTGGGTGTGGAGTGACAGACATTCCAGTCCTTTCAGGGTAAGCCAGGGGTCTTGCACCTGGGGTCTTAGGGAAGGTATGGACGGTGGTACCTGGGAAGCCAGTCCCGCTGCACTGAATCTGAATGCAGCCTCCCTTGTCCCTTGCCAGAAGAAAAAGACCCAGAGTTAGTTCTGTTTTGGACACTCCAACTTCTTGAATAATGGAATAAATGAAATATTTCAGTTGGCTGGAGATATGAGTTTATAAAAAGGAAATCTGGAAACCTTGACTTAAATGTATAGATTAATTAATAGTTTTCTACATGTTAATAATTACTAGATAAATACAAAAATGCAAAAAACTGAATTCTTAGTAATAAAAACTATGAAATATTTAAGAATATTTTAATAAGGAATCTATAGTATTTACATGAAAAATACTTATAAAATATTTTGGGAGATGAAAAAAATGTTTCCATCAAGTGCAGAGATATATCATGACCTTGGATGAAAATAATAACATAAAACTGTAAATCAAACCTTCTAAATTTATGTTTTTAGATAATTAAATTTTAATTAAAAGATCATATTTTAATTAGATTAAAACTTCTATAGAAGATGAGTGTTTGAGAATAAATAAGAAACGCCAGATACTAAAATGTACCACACATCTCTAAATAGATTAAGTTACCAAAAAAACACAAGTAGCTCAGCTATATGGGAGTCCAAATGTGTAACACAAGTTAGTGTGTCAAATCAGTCACAGACTATTTCTTTCATAAATGCTGGTAGCACAAATAGATATCAGAAAAATAGAATTGGGTTCTTACCTCATGACCAAAAATAAATTATAAATGAAGTCTAGCAAGTTTTAAAACATTTAAATTTTAAATGATATTTTAGATAACTAATTGTGGACCCCTTCATAAAGGAGACAAGAAACAGAGCTATAAAAGAAAGATACAGCAGGGCGTGGTGGCGCACGCTTGTAATCCCAGTACTTGGGAGGCTGAGACTGGAGGATCTGGGTTCGTGGCCAGCCTCAGCTACTTAGTGAGGCTCTCTGCAATTTAGTGAGACCCTGTTTAAAAATAAAGAATTGAAAATAGGACTGGGGGTGTAGCTCAAAGGTAGAATGCCCCTGGGTTCAATCCCCAGTACTGCAAAAAAAAAGAAAGATACCACATAAAGTGTGTAAATAGACAAATAATCGTTTAGACAAACATTTTCAAAGCATGTTCTATCTTTTTTTTTTTTAACTCAAGCAATTCTTTTTTTTTTTTTTTTTTTTTTTTTTTTTTTTTTTTTTTTTTTTTTTTTTTTTTTTTTTTTTGCGGTACTGGGGATTGAACTCAGGGGCATTCTACCTCCGAGCTACACCCCCAACCCCTTTTTATTCTTTATTTTGAAACAGAGTCTCACTAAGTTGCGGAGTGCCTCACTAGGTAGCTGAGGCTGGCCGCGAACCCGGATCCTCCGGTCTCAGCCTCCCGAATGCTGGGATTACAAGCGTGAGCCACCACGCCCGGCTTAACTCAAGCAATTCTGCTGAGGGAAAAAAAAAGCAATTCAGCTGAGAGTAAAAACCAAAGTCATCATATATAATATAATCTTGTGTGTGTGTGCGTGTGTGTGTGTGTGTGTGTGTGTGTACGTGTGCATGTGCATATACAGAGAAATGAATGAAATATGTTCGCCAAAGGTTAATGGTGGTTCTTTCAAGATATGCCATTATAAATGACATGTATTTTAAAACCTTTTACATTATTGCTAAATTTTTAAAATCATGATTACTTCCAAATTACATATCTAGATAAAAGCTTTTTTTTTTTTTTTAAATTTTGTGTGTGCGGGGGTGGGGGGGGAAGAATCCACATTCTCTCCTGGAAGATAATCATAGGTGTCAGATCACCAAGACCTCTGATATTCTGATATTTGCAAGAAACCAACTCTGGTTTAAAAAAAAAAAAGAATAGGCACCTGCCGCCTCTGAAAATGCAGTCCTGCTTGAGCCCTGTAATCAGTACTGAATTGATTTTAGATAGAAGACCCTGGACAGGAAGCACGATGCAGCCCGTAATACCTTGCTCTCCGGCTTTGACATTCATATTTGTATCTTTTATTTCTGCCTTGCTGGTGGCAACAGCAGCCACTCTGTCGATGCTACTGCATTTCCTGGGGTGTCTGGCTTGCAAGACATGCATCACAAGACAAAGGGACCAATTTCAGGAAAGGCATCAAAGGTATTCTGTCATTTATTTTTTTTTGGTGGTGGGGCGGGGAGGTTGTTGAAAGGCTCCAGCTGCCCTGAAGAAACCAATAACCACTGAGAAGGAACATAGCATAGTGCGTGCTTTCCCTGCTTTAGTTAAAAATATGACAGCAACTCCATCATTGTGCACGGTTTTGGATTACTAGTATGGAGAAGGACTTTTGTTCAGGCATTTCCTAGCCTGGATGTAAGTAGATTCCAGTAGCTAAGGCCTGCATTGAAATTCCAGTTGTCAAGTCTTGAGGCTTTACTCAAGGAGCATCTGGAGGTCACGTGAAGGTCAGCGAGGAATCCAGGCAAGGAACCCCCAATATGGACAAATGGGCTGGAGGGAAACGAGAGGAGTCTCAGCTCCTCCGTCCTGATTTTAAAAGGTTATGTGCCAAGAAGGGTGTGGTGTTGCACACTTACAATCCCAGTGCCTGGGAGGCTGAAATAGAAGGTTCAAGACCAGCCTCAGCAACTTAGTGGGAGTCTCACTAAGAGTTTCACTTAGTGACCTAGTGAGACCCTGTTTCAAAACAATAGAAATAAGAAAATAAAAAAGGGCAGGAGGTGTAATTTGGATATAGAATACCCCTGGGTTCAATCTCTAGTATCACAATGAATAAATACATACATACATAAATACATACATACTACATATATACATATGTAAGTAAAAGGTTTTGTGCCAACAACTTGGCTTTTTAAAATAAAACCTTTGCAATCAGATACTAGCTTATATTTTTCTTTCTTCCATCATGTGCATTAGGACCTTCAGAAATGCAATGAGTCTTCAAAGAAATTCCATTTTCCTTCAATTTGCAGGAAAACACATGGATTGTACCTGCTCTTTTTTCCCCCTTCTTTTTTAAAGGTAAGAGTTGAATAAAGAGGAAAGAGCCAATTAGATAAGCCTTTATTTCTTCTTTCTTACCATGATATTCTTTATGCTTAGTATCTATAATTGTTTTGTGAATGACAAACCCACAGCTATAAACCCTGTTTCATGAAAATGTTTTGAGAAAAGATAGCAAAAACAAGTTTAGTGAGAAGAGTATGGAAAAAAAAAGAAGGTTCTAGCTTCTGTAAAAGCATCTCATTTTAAGAGTTTCCTTGAGATATTGGTCCTCCTTTAAACTTAGGAATCTACTGCATGGGTAGTTTTCTTTCCACGGGAAGGGATTGGGCTTGAATTTCAGGTTTGGAAAACTTGTTTTCACACTGTATAATGACCATCAATGATCCTTTTGGATCGGAGTACAGCAATCCCAGACAGTCCTGGCTGGTGTGAGCTTGGGGTGGGGGTGCTGGGATGGACGACTCTGGGCTGGGGCCTAGTTTTAGACTGTGCAAACCTCTGGGCCTGCTGCCAAGAGGGCTGACTCACAGCTTCACACTTCAGGACTCTGAGAGGCTGTATCTACTTCAGAGATGTGATTGGACCTCCGGGGGCTCCAGAGAGGACCTAGGGGAGCATTCAGGTCTAAAAGTATTTGAGGTGGAAGCGCTTTTAAGCTCTTCAGTTTTCATTCTGTTCTATGACTCGGATATTAAATCACCCATCTTGGCTCTGTTTCCATTTGAGCCCTAGCTCAACTTTCCCCTTGACCATCTGCCTTCGTTTCTTCTCCCTGAGAAGCTGTAGCCTCAGGAGCACAAAGCAGTGCCAGCTTGTAGTTGTTGTTGTTGCGAAACACATTTGGGGCAATGGTTGTTAACATGCTGAGGGTATCTTAACGAAAAGGAGATAACTTCTGCACTCTAACAGGGTTTGCCAAGTCCTTTTCCAGTCTGTAGGATCTCGGAGCTGAGCTCCGAGAAGTACAGTAGGCTATTCCAGTGTGACTACGTTCCTTACTCAGTCCCTCCCTTGCAGATGAGACTCAAATATTATGCAACCAAACCAAACCAAAACAACCAACCAACCCCCAAACAAAAAAACAACCAACAAACAAAAAATCTTGTGCATTTCTTTTGAATTCTCAACTTCTCTTACTTTTCCAAGTCTAAATTACAAGATCTCCCGCGATATCCTCTTGTAAACATACTTTCTGTCTTCCCAACACTCAGTTTTCTTACTTAATGGTAGCTATACAGTTTTTTCCCCTTTGTCATAAATAATTTACAACAGGATTTCAGATGCATGAAAAAGGGATAGGGAAAACAGCTTGAGAAATTACCTTAAGGATATTTATAATGAAGTTTTATTTTGAAAAAAATCGCTTTGAAATTGTCAAATAAAAAGGAAGCAGTTGTGTACAGCTGTTTGGATTTCTGGTGAGAGCCCACTGTTTCCCAGATGACTCAGTCTGGGGTCTCCAGAGAAAGCAAAGCTGAGCCCCACCCTTGTACATGACTAGCTAATGATGGAAAGTGATTCCTGGGGCTAGAACTCAGGACTGGACAGTAAAATGTGGAAGGTGGGAAATCCATTCAATTTTAGCTTTGTCAATCTGAAATCACTTAAGTGGAATCATCTACTACTTGTCTTTCTGTGTTGGGCTTGTGTATTTACTTATTTTTGTGGTACCAGAGATTAAACTCAGGGGTATTCTGCCTCCAAGCTACACCCCTTCCCCTTTTTTGTTTTTTTGACTTCAAAAGAGAGTCTTGCTAGGTTGCTAAGAGTCTCACTATGTTGCTGAGGCTGGTCTCAAACCTGATACTCCTGTCTCAGCCTCCCAAGCACTGGGATTACAGGCATGGGCCACCATGCCCAGCTCTGTGTCGGGCTTATTTAATGAAAGATCTTCCCAGTGAAACCATGCTGTGTATATGGTAGGATTTACCATATTTTAAGGCTGAATAATATTTCAACATGTGCATGTATTACACTTTTGAGAAGTTAAACAGCTTTTGAAATTTAAGCATACAAATTAGTGAGGTTTTTCAAAGCAATGACATCAGTGCCTGATTGACCTGAGTTCCAATCCACCTTGTTCCCCAGTCACCAAGCTTGTGAATATTATGGGTTCTCTATGGGCCTCCTAAAGTGATTGCTGAAAAGCTTGACTCCCAACAGCGGACAGAGAATAAACCAAGCTCACGTTCCTGGAGGCCTCACACATGGTAGAGGGCAGCAAGGACTTCCTTTGTAGTTATGATGCAGGCTTCCACCTTTTAGTGGGTTCTTGGTCTCATTAAATTTAAGAGGGAAGTCCACGGCAATAGAAGGGTGGGTATTGGGTACGAAAGTTCATTTTAAGCAAAGGGAAGATAGAAGATAGAAAAACAGAGAAGTCCCCACGCACAGGCACATTGAGGTTCTCGGGAGGTGAGCTTTTATTCTATCTTGTGACTGCCCAACCACTTTCCTTGTGATTGGTCTGCTTTTGATCCTGGGGACCTCATGTCCATGGTCCAGTTTCAATTTGAATCTCTATCTTGCAGGTTGGTGGGCTCTTCTAGTATCCTGGTGTCACTCATCTGCCTCCCCCATCCTTGTCCCTTTGATCACTCTTGGGATTTATTTACACTGGTTGTCCTGAATTTGGCCTTTAGAACAGGCTGACATTTTCTTGCCTGGTCATTGTTATCCCTGTATTTTAGTAGCCTTCCCTCTTTCTGTTTTTTTTTTTTACAGATGGTTTCTTATAATCCTTTCTGTTCCTTGTTCCTCTGCCCTAAACTACTTAGTGTTTGTAGCTCCTCAGTTACACTGCCACCACCAATCAAAAGCAACACGGTATCTTTGTGCAGCTCACACTCAGCTGCACAAAGATACCCACACCCAGCGTTCTTGCTGCCGCTTCTGCAGTGAGAGGTCATTGCTAGGACTTGCTTCTTGGTGGGAGTGAGAAAGCTATTTCAGTCTTCTGGGAAATTCACGAATGGTTTTTCTCTCTTACCAATGTTGCTCTGTGGGCCTGGAATGCAGCAAATTTATCTCTTGGATTAACTTCAAACCATTTAATAACCAGAATCGACCCCTTTCCCCCGCCACGCTGTGGTGTGCCCCATCTATTTCACCACTAACTTAATTTGCATCCAATCCTTGTGGATGGAGTCCAGTGTTCTCATCTAATCTCCTCTCCTTTTTAGTTTTCCCTTCTATGTGTTTGAAAAAGTGGACATAAGCTTAGTAAATAGTTTCATCTATTATGCATCACGGTTAGTACATTGTAGACCCACAGAAGTTTAAAGATGAATTTCCTTGAAATAGAAAACATTAAGTAGACCTGCTAGATGGCCTTGAGAGAGTGACCTCTCAGGGGTCATCTGCCATGGGATAAATAGCATTTGTGTATGAGAAAACAGAGTTCAGAATCACTTTGATTGTGTTCACTGAAGTATAAATGTCGTGGTGTCAGCTCCCTGCTACCCAAACTCTATTTGCTACTGAGCTGGTCTCATACTGGTATTAGAAGCTGTTATTCTTAGAAAGTTGTGACGAGGAATTCTAGTGTGCAGGTATAGATTGCCTTACCAGTTGGTTTCACATAAAGCAATTATAGATTCTTACTCTCAACTCCTAAATATAGTAGTAAATATCTGAAAATAAACATTTGTTTTTTTGTGTATGTCTCGCTTTAAAATTATAGGATTCTTTTCAGTTGTTTATTTGCTCTAACAGTGCTTAAAATAGGTTCTCTCTTTCCCTCTATTATAAAATATTTATTTTTAGGTGAAAAAGAAGTGTGCGTGTGTTGGAGGGTGGTGGTGATGGGGGACTGGTCCCTCTGAGCCTGTTCTCTGATCACTTGGTTGCTATGGGGTTTCTTGGCCCAGGCTTCTCAGGAACATGCCATTCACCGCCGGGCACACGTGGATGCGGGTGGCATAGCATTAATCTACCATCCCTGTCACAAAAATGACTCAAGAGTACCACCACTGGAGTGGGTGGACCCCTGCAAGTCCTAGATCCCTCCAGCAGACACGCCCCTGATCCAAGTCTCACCAACCCAGAGGTAGAACACGCTGCCTGGGTCCTCAGAACCCAGACATGGGGTTTGTCAGAGCCGAATGGAGGATAGAGAACACTACTGTCTGAAAGGGGGGACAGGTGTTCAAACTTCCTTCCTCGTAGAACCGACAGGATCAAAGGAGCTGTCAAATGGAGGGTGATGCCTTCACCTGAGAGTGAGGAGGCTGTACCCAGGTCCTGAGACCCAGGAACCTCACCCCCGGCACAGGGGCTGATGGGGGGCGCATCCTGGAGGACTGGCTCACAGCACCCTCCTAGGAAAGCAAGTCAGGCCGGGGCTTGGAATGCCAGCCTTGCCCATCAGCACCAGCAGAGCTTGTCCGGAAGGGCAGGACTGGGGTCACTGCCGCCCACCTCCGGAGACTTTCCTGCTGCTGTGTGGGACCTGGGAGAAGAAGCCAGGGTGTCCCTAAGCACACATCTCACAGGGAACATGGGCTTTTCTCTGATCTCATTCCTCACGGACGTGGGCTTGCCCAGCATGGAGGAATTCTTTCCCGAGCCAGGGGATCTACCCAATTCAGAAGGATGAACTGGATGTGAGGATGAATTAAGTAAGATAGGCACCAGGTACCTGCCACTCAGACCCAGAGCTGGACAGTGCAGGCGGGTGCCCCACATGGGCCTGTTAAGTGGTAGTCCTTGAGGATTTGCTCAGTAGGGGACTCTCTGTTTTCCTATGGACAGAATATGCATGTCTACCTTTTCCTACTCAGGAAGGGACTCACTGTCTGCACCTGCACACAGAGCTTCGACCTAGTTAGCATCTCCTGTCATGTCACATTTTCCTGCCACAAGTGCTGAGCCTGGAAGCATGTTGAGTTGATGCAGGGACAAATCAGGTGTTGTCTGGAGGAGGCTGGCGTGGGTTTTCCTCACTATCCTGCAGTCAGGAGGTCTC
This sequence comes from Graphiurus murinus, assembly GCA_004027655.1. Classification (NCBI taxonomy): domain Eukaryota; kingdom Metazoa; phylum Chordata; class Mammalia; order Rodentia; family Gliridae; genus Graphiurus; species Graphiurus murinus. The sequence continues at coordinate 37,462 of PVLC010014795.1, forward strand.
TGTAGAATGACTGCCTCGCCTGCCTTCCAAGCTGTGCTCTTGACTCTGAGCTCCAGAAAACTCCAGCCAGGTAGGTCGCTTCCTGAGTTCCGGCCCACGGGGCCCGTTTCCATATCTGTGGCTTCCGAGCCCATCTCCCTCTGCTCCGTTCTCTGGCCACCCTCTCTTTCCATATTAGGCCCATCTCAAAGCTTTTTCCTTATTTGAAACATTTTCTGACTATGCTGAAGTCAGATTTAATTAATTTCCTCTTCTGTTATCTCAGAACACAGCACTTGTTTCTCTCCTTAGCACTTCTTCCTGCCATTTCTATATTTACTTCTAGTCTAGAATGGTCTTGTGGTCAACGTACATCTCCGCCATCACTGTATCCTCCAGGGCATGCAGTGCTGTGCCTTACTATAGGTTACTAAAGAAGACCCTGGCTGCTGTTTTCCAGACTATTCATAATATCACTTATATCTTTGTAGAAGCGAACATGCACGGCAGTCACCCACAGCCTTGCTGAGGGCTCTTTGCTACCAAAAGCCAAAACCTCCATGTTTTCTTCATGCGGCAATATCATTAATGGTGTTGCTGTAATTCATTGTGATTGACCCAGGAGATGATGCTTCCCTTGATGTAATTTCTTTAAACTTGGCTGCAGTTGTATTTTCACTCTAGAAGCATTCCTCCCACTGATTTTGGAAATCTGCAAACTACAGTTATATTCATTTGTCGTCACCGATCATGTCCAGTCTCAGACGTCTAATAAATAGAAAGCATCTCGCCATTATGAATTTCACTGCATCTTCCCAACTTCACAAGGGAATGAATCACTAAGCTGTTTTGCCGAATAGGTTCTGATCCATGGGCCAAAATGAAGCCACTTTCACACAGTCAAAAGTACAAGACAGAGCCGGGCGTGGTGGCGCATGCTTGTAATCCCAGCATTCGGGAGGCTGAGACCGGAGGATCTGGGTTCACGGCCAGCCTCAGCTACCTAGTGAGGCACTCCGCAACTTAGTGAGACTCGGTTTCAAAATAAAGAATAAAAAAACTAGGGCTGGAGGTGTAGCTCGGAGGTAGAATGCCCCTGAGTTCAATCCCCAGTACCGCAAAAAAAAAAAAAAAAAAAAAAAAAAAAAAAAAAAAAAAAAAAAAAAAAAAAAAAAAAAAAAAAAAAAAAAAAAAAAAAAAAAAAAAAAAAAAAAAAAAAAAAAAAAAAAAAAAAAAAAAAAAAAAAAAAAAAAAAAAAA
>PVLC010014796.1:9899-38692 GCA_004027655.1 Graphiurus murinus
TCCCCTTTTTTTTTTTTTTTTTTTTTTTTTTTTTTTTTTTTTTGCAGTACTGGGGATTGAATTCAGGGGCATTCTACCTCCGAGTTATACCCCCAGCCCTATTTTTTATTCTTTATTTTGAAACTGGGTCTCGCTAAGTTGTGGAGTGCCTCACTAGGTAGCTGAGGCTGGCCTAGAACCCGGATCCTCCGGTCTCAGCCTCCCGAATGCTGGGATTACAAGCGTGCACCACCACGCCCGGCTTCCATATTTCAATCTAGCATTTTAGCTTCACCTTGTTTTTTGTTTTTCTGGGTACGGGTGATTGAAGCCAGGGGCATTCTACCTGCGAGCTACACCTGCAACCCTTCTTTTATTTTGGAGCAGGGTGTCACTAAATTGCTGCAGCTGGCGTTGAACCTGCAATTCTCCTATCTCAGCCTCCCAAGTACTGGGATTATAGATGTTCGTGCCACTGTACCTGGCTTCAGTTTCCTTATGAAGTATATTCATTTGTGGCATTTCAGTGAAAGTCTTTGAGTGGTAAGCATTCTTAGTCTATGTCTTAAAATGCCTTTACTTCATGCCCTTTATGTGGAGACTCAGTGGGCATACAATTCCAGGTGACAGTTATTTTCTCCTGGGCATTTGTTTATTTGTTTGGATAATGAGAATTGAACTCAAGGGCATTATACTTCCAAGCCACACCCAATGCTTTTTATTTTTTATTTTGAAACAGGGCCTCAATAGGTTGCTGAGGGTCTCACTAAGCTCCTGAGACTGGCCCGTAACCTTTGGATCCTCCTCTCTCAACCTCCCAAGTACTAGGATTACAGGCATGACCCACCATGCCGAGCTCTCTTGGTCTTTTGTTTTTGTTTTCGTTTTTCGGTCCTGGGGATGGAACCCAAGGGCATTCTACCTCTGAGCTACACCCCTAGTCCTATTTTTTATTCTTTATTTTTGCAACAGGGTCTCACTAAGTTGCAGAGGGCCTCACTAAGTAGCTGAGACTGGCCTCGAACCCTGATCCTCCGGTCTCAACCTCCCAAGTACTGGGATTACAAGTGTGCGCTAGCATGCCTGGCTTCTCTTGGCCTTTTAAAAATATTTTTTCCTATAATCTTTTGCTGCTTAATAAGTAACACATTTTTTTCTATAAATCTTTTCTATATATTTTTTGTTACTAATAAGAAGTCAGCTGCCATCTGGGTGTGGTGGCACACACTCGTAATCCCAGTACTTGGGAGGCTGAGACAGGAGGAATGCAGGTTCTCAGTCAGCCTCAGCTACTTAGTGAGGCTGTCCACAACTTAGTGAGGCTCTGTTTCAAAAATAAAGAATAAAAAAATAGGACAGGGGATGTAGCTCAGAGGTAGAATGCCCCTAGGTTCAATCTCTAGTACTGAAAAAAAAAAAAAAATTAAGAAGTCAGCTACCAGGCATGGGTGGCGCATGCTTGTAATCCCAGCATTTGGGAGGCTGAGACTGGAGGATGGAGAATACAGGTTCGAGGCCAGCCTCAGCTATCTAGTGAGGCCCTCTGCAACTTAGTGAGACCCTGTTTCAAAATAAAGAGTAAAAAATAGGGCTGGGGTGTAGCTCAGAGGTAGAATGCCCCTGAGTTCAATCCCCAGTACTGCAAAAAAAAAAAAAAAAGTCAGCTGCCAATGTAAATGTTATTTTGTAGATTAAACAAATATTTTCACCTCTTGTTGCTTTTAAGATTTTTCTTGAGCTGGGCATGGTGGAGCACACTTGTAATCCCAGTACTAGGGAGGCTGAGACAGGACGATGGCAGGTTCGTGGCCAGCCTCAGCTACTTAGTGAGGCCCTCCGTAACTTAGTGAGACCCTGTTTCAAAATAAAGAATAAGACATAGGGCTTGGGATATAGTTCAGAAGTAGAATGCCTTTGGATTCAATCCCCAGTTTCCACAAAAATATATAACTAAATAAGTAAATAAGAAGCCGGGCGTTGTGGCGCACACTTGTAATCCCAGCATTAGGGAGGCTGAGACCGGAGGATCCGGGTTCGAGGCCAGCCTCAGCTACCTAGTGAGGCACTCTGCAACTTAGTGAGACCCTGTTTCAAAATAAAGAATAAAAAATAGGGCTGGGGATATAGCTCAGAGGTAGAATGCCCCTGGGTTCCACCCCTAGTACCACAAAAAAGAAAAAATATATATTTTTCTTTCTTTCTCTCCAGTATTATCAGTGCTCAGAACTCTTCAACCTGAGGATTTATCTCTTTCTTCATTTTGGAAAATGCATTATCTATTGTAATATTACTTTTGGCCCATTCTCTCAGACTCCTTTAGGAACCCCTTTAATATATATATTAGTCTTTCTCATTATTACCCTATGTCTTTTAATTTTCTTTCATATTTTCTAATTTTTCTTTTTCATATTTTGAGTGATTTCATCAGTTCTGTGTTCCAGTTCACTAATTCTTCAATAGAATGTAATCTACTGTTCAATGCATTGTTGCATTTTTAATTTAATGGTTATGTCTTTCACATCTTTTTAATTTTATCTTTTTTTGTGGGACTGAGGATTGAGCAGGGGCATTCTACCTTTAATCCACATCTCCAGACCTATTTTATTTTTGTACTTTGAAACAGGGCCTCACTAAGTTGCAGAGGGCCTCATTGAGTTGCTAAGGTTGACTGTGAACTTGAGATCCTCCTGTCTCAGTTTCCCAGGTACTGGGATTACAAGCATGAACCACCACATCCAGCTTATCTTTCACATCTTTTTTTTTTTTTTTTTTTTTTTTGCGGTACTGGGGATTGAACTCAGGGGCGTTCTACCTCCGAGCTATACCCCCCAGCCCTATTTTTTATTCTTTATTTTGAAACCGAGTCTCACTAAGTTGCGGAGTGCCTCACTAGGTAGCTGAGGCTGGCCGCGAACCCAGATCATCCGGTCTCAGCCTCCTGAATGCTGGGATTACAAGCGTGCGCCACCACGCCCGGCTTATCTTTCACATCTTAATGTTTTATTTTTCTTCAATAACCTTTTTTCATTGTGTCCTTCGTATTTTCTGTACAGTTTATTTTTATTTATTTTTATTTTATTTTATTTTATTTTATTTTATTTTATTTTATTTTTTGCGGTACTGGGGATTCTACCTCTGAGCTACACCCCCAGTCCTATTTTTTATTCTTTATTTTGAAACAGGGTCTCACTAAATTTCTGAGTGCCTCACTAGGTAGCTGAGGCTGGCCGAGAACCCAGATCCTCCGGTCTCAGCCTCCCAAATGCTGGGATTACAAGCGTGCGCCACCACGCCCGGCTGGTGAGTTCTTAAAAGAGTATGTCCAAACTGTCCCAAGAAGGGGCTGGTTAGGATTCCAAAGAAAGAGGATCTAAACGTCATGCCAATCAGTCCAAAACATTTATATTCTACTTAGGTATATCCACAATGAGGGGGTCAGGGTATGAAGTTTAGATGAAGGTGTAAGGAATTTGGCTGAGTATGGGGCCAGTTCCTAAGGATTTAGCAGCATGTTTGATCTTTCAGTGTTTTGAGCAACAACCTAAACACCTTTATCATGGTCTGGGAACATTCAGGGCTGCTTGAGTCAAGCCTACAGGGAAGCATGCAGCTGGCTAGGCTGCAGACTGGTCAATGCACTCTGTATGTCTCTGTTGGAGAGAGGAAAGACTGGAGGAATCTGGGAGACCCACAGGTTTAGAATATTTGTTGCAAATGCTTCTTCAGTAGGCTTTTGTGTTTTATTTTTATTTTTGTTATTGGTGAGAGTCCCATATGCCCTATCTTATGGAAACATTTGTATGGACCTCTTTCTTGCCTCAGTGTGGCTATGTGGTATTCCTAGAGATTTCAATGGGCCTAAACCAGGTTTTTATTTATTTTCTCTGCTTGGATCCAACACCAAACATGTAACGTGCAATAGTCCCCCTTACCTATGTTCCAGGATTTTCAGTGGATGCCTGAGTCCATGGATATTATCCAACCCCATATATACTGTGTTTAGTTCTTATATAAATACCTATGATAGAGCCAGGCGTGGTGGCACATGCTTGTAATCCCAGCATTTGGGAGGCTGAGACTGGAGGATCCAGGTTCGAGGCCAGCCTCAGCTACCTAGTGAGGCACTCCACAACTTAGTGAGACCCTGTTTCAAAATAAAGAATAAAAAAAAAATAGGGCTGGGGGTGTAGCTCAGAGGTAGAATGCCCCTGAGTTCCATCCCCAGTACTGCAAAAAACAAACAAATAAAACTATGATAGCCAGCCGGGCGTGGTGGCGCACGCTTGTAATCCCAGCATTCGGGAGGCTGAAACTGGAGAATCCGGGTTCGCGGCCAGCCTCAGCTACCTAGTGAGGCACTCCGCAACTTAGTGAGACTTGGTTTCAAAACAAAGAATAAAAAATAGGGCTGGGGGTGTAGCTCGGAGGTAGAATGCCCCTGAGTTCAATCCCCAGTACCCCGAAAAAACAAAAAACAAAAAAAAAAACTATGATAGCCAGGTGTGGTGGTGCATGCTTGTAATCCCAGTACTTGGGAGACTGAGATAGGAGGATCCGGGTTCGAGGCCAGCTTCAGCTACTTAGTGAGGCCCTCTGCAACTTAATGAGACCCTGTTTCCAAATAAAGAATAAAAAATAGGGCTGGGGGTGTAGCTCAGAGGTAGAATGTCCCTGGGTTCAATTCCTAGTACCGCAAAGCAAACAAAAAACCTATGATAAGTTTTTTCCCCCTCCCTCATGAGGCTGTCTTCAAATTTGCAATCCTGTTTCAGCTTCCCAAATACTGGGATTACAAGCATGCACCACCATGCCCGGCTTTCATTTGCAGTAGTCCTCCTTTATCCACAGTACTGCTTTCCATAGTTTTAGTTAACTCTGGTTTGACATTAAATTAAAAATTCCTGAAATGATCAATGTATAATTTTTAAATTGCATGTCATCAATCCAGCTCCAACCAGCCAAAGTTGTGAGTCATTTTGTCCAGAGTATATACATTGTATATGCCACCCACTCATTAGTCACTTTGCAGCTCTTTTGGTGATTAGAGTGACTATTGCATTACTGCAGTGCTTGTGTTCAAGTAACGCTTCCATAGTAGCCTACATCACAGTGCCTATTTCATCATCTCACTTCATCTCATCACAGAGGTGTTGAATCATCTCACAGGATCACAAGAAGGGTGAATACAGTACAGTAAGATATTTTGAGAAAGACAGACCACATTCATATAACTTTTATTATAACACATTGTTATAATTATTCTAGTATTATTATACTTTTACTGTACCTAACACATACAGTAAATCCAGATAAAATACAAGCACTTGGTCAGGCTTGGGACCTCAATTTCTCAGGGTTGACTTGTATTTGTACCACTTTTCTCTGCTTCCTTGGACTTCTAGATGTAATTTTTAATCCCCTTTTCATTGGCAATATAGATCTTTGGTGTTCTAAGCTTTATGCAGGGGATTCAGTTCTAACTCCTTGTCTCTGGTAGGATGAGGCCATATATCCTATAACTGGAAGTATTAAAACACAGCTCCAGGCTCCTGGGCATTTAATGTGTTCTGCTACCCACCATGGCCATTGTGACTGCCTCTTTCTCTCTCTCTCTCTTTTTTCCCTCCTTTGGGTTTCTATCTATTCCTTCTTTAATTTTGATAATGTGAGAGTCTTCTTTATTTTGCCTACATTTCTCTTTCTTTCTTTCTTCTTTCTATACCAGGGATTGAAGCTCAATGGTCACTATACCATTGAGCTATGCCCCAGTCCTATTTTATTTTATTTTATTTTTTATTTTGAAACAAGGTCTCATTAAGTTGCAGAGGGCCTAAGTTACTGAGGCTGGCCATTAACTTGCAATCCTCCTGTCTCAGCCTCCCAAGTACTGGGATTATAGACATGCAGCACTACACCTGACTAGGAATTTTCTTTAAAAAAAAAAAAATGTGTTTGAAACTCCTCATTTTTAAATATTTGTGCTGATTTTTTTTTTTTTTTTTTTGTGGTAATGTGGGTTGAACCCAGGGGCAGTCTACTTTTGAACTACAACTCCAGCCCTATTTTTTATTTTTTATTTTGAAACAGGATCTCACTAAGTTGCAGAGGGCCTAAGTAGCTGAGGCTTGCCATGAACCTGTGATCCTCCTGTCTCAACCTCCCAAGTACTGGGATTACAAGTATGCTCCACCATGCCTGGCTTGAATTAAAATTTTTAAGATGTATTGACTGTGCTGACACTAGATGGACCAAATAAACCAATCCTCTGGTGGGCCTGATCTGAACTTTGAGATCACAGTTTAGGACCTCTGACTCAGATTCCATTCCATAGTGTAGAAGTTCAACTGTCTTACTCCATCTGAAAAATGTAATAACTTCAATTTTTATAAAGGATGTTAATTTATAAAAACTATGTTTTCATTTTTTAAAAAGCTGTGTTTTAGTTGGGCATGGTGGCACATGCTTGTAATCACAATATTTAGGAGGCTGAGACAGGAGGATTGCAGGTTCTCGGCCAGCCTCAGCTACTTAGTAAGGCCCTCCACAACTTAGTGAGACCCTGTTTCAAAATAAAGAATAAAAATAGGGCTAAGGAGCCGGGCGTGGTGGCGCATGCTTGTAATCCCAGTATTCGGGAGGCTGAGACCGGAGGATCCGGGTTCGCGACCAGCCTCAGCTACCTAGTGAGGCACTCCGCAACTTAGTGAGACTTGGTTTCAAAATAAAGAATAAAAAATAGGGCTGGGGGTATAGCTTGGAGGTAGAATGCCCCTGGGTTCCATCCCCAGTACCACAAAAAAAAAAAGCTGTGTATTTTTTAAAGTTTATGTCATCCAACATCTGTGTGTGTGTTTTCAGCAGTGCTTGGTGAGGGCATACTTGGTCTGGTTCATTATGGTGCCAGAATGTTCCCTGTAGATTCTTTTTATCTTTAGTGTTATTCCTAACACTCCCTATGTCCCTAAGGTGCATTACAGTTTCCGATCTAACCCTTCCAACACCTCCGAGAAATAAGTATCATTGTTCCCATTTCACCAAGGGGAAAACTGAGTCTCAGGACTGTCAGCTCTATCCCTCAGCTTTGGGCCTGGAGGCCAGTGTGTTTCACAGCTTGGGCTTTATGTGTAGAGCTTGCCTGTGCTTGACCTGCGGCTCCGTTCCAGCCTCTACTCATCCTGATCCCTGGCTCTTCATCCAGGGTCTGCCGAAAAAATGCGGCCCTTCTGCTCTCACCTTCTCAGGCTGAGCCAGACGCTGTGGCAGCTGGTGTTTAGGATCATGTAACCACACACCACCAGGCCACCTCTTCACCCACACTAGTAAGGGCAGGAAGGAATGTGGCAGCTGGCCAAGGGAGAGTAGAAAAGAATAAACAGGGCTCGTCCGGGATTTGAACCCGGGACCTCTCGCACCCTAAGCGAGAATCATACCCCTAGACCAACGAGCCACTGGTAGATCCATCTGCCCAGATGTGTCCTCTCTGCCACATCATCTTCATTAGCAGCAGCAGCAGTTTGCGGTTCCTCGGAGTAGCCTCTCTCCTCCTCCTTCTAGGCTGGCTCTTAGCCCAGGCCGGCAGCACTCCAGCAGGCCTGGCTCCTGGGTTTCCTCCTGCTCCTCTCCAGCCTGTGGACACACACACACACACACACACACACACACACACACACACACACACACACACACACACACACCTCTCTTCTGCCCTGGGCTCCAGGCCTGTCCCTTCTTCCAAGTGGAGTTTGTGGAAGAAAGGCAGGGAAGCCAGGCCCTGGCAACCACCCTTCCCTGAGCAGCCCCAGGGCTGAGTGAGCCTGTCCGGGAGCTCTTGTACTGAATTAAGAACCATAGCTGGGGATGGTGGTTCAGGCCTGTAATCCCAGTATTTGCGAGGTATGCGAGGATCACAGGTTCAAGGCCAACCTCAGCAACTTAGTGAGACCCTTAGGAACTTAGAGAGAACCTGTTTAAAAATTAATAATAATAATAATAATAATAATAATAATAATAATGGCTGGGGGTGTTGCTCAGGGGTAGAATGCCCCTGGGTTCAATCCCACAGAAAGAAAGAGAGAGAGAGAGAGAGAGAGAGAGAGAGAGAGAGAGAGAGAGAGAAAGCATTTCTTTCTTAGCTCATGATCAGACTATTAGAAGAAATTCTCCACACTCTTGGACTCCTAGATGAGGACCCAAAAGACTGTCCTGTCACCCCTAACTAGGTGACATTTACTCAGTCTCGGCATCTGGCTGTTGGGCAAGGCAGCACCTGCCCTGTCTACATGACAGGGAGGGTCAGATGAGAGGATGGGTGCACAACACTGAAAACTGTAAAGTGCTGTATGAAGGAAATGAGTTACCATGGTGACAAAAGGGCAGTATACAATAGGAAAGGTCACTTAGTGCCTCCTGAGGGCCAGGTAGTGCCCTCTGTTTTATGGATCTTGTTAACCTTATAGCCACCTGGTGAGATTTATGTCACCCCCCCTACTGTGAGATAAAGAAACTTTCCTAAATTCAGCTTATACTACGCATTTATCTGAATGCTTAAACTTGCCTAAATTCAGCTTATTCGCATTTATCTGAATCTGAAGCCTGCTTGAAATGCAGCGCACATGGCTTCCCAGACTTTCTAGAAAACCAGAGATGGGATTTCATCCTGCACACACCCGCACTGCCTCCCAGGGCAGCTCGCCCTGTGCTTCCTGGCAAGAACCAGCTCACTGTGTAAGGGTGGTCTGGCTGGGGTCCTTGGGCAGGACCCACCCCCCAAAAAGGACAAGGGTGATATCTTGCCTTGTAGGAGATTCCACTGTGCCTGTACCCCACCCTCACACCGGTGCCCCTGCTTGCTTCTAGGGAGGCCGCCATCTGTGAACTGGGAGCTCTGTGGGGACAGAGACCTATGGTCTTGGGGTCTAACCTTGTGTCCTGCTCTTGTCAATTCTCCTGACACTGCCAACAATTCCCAAGCATTTCTGTGTAAGCACTTAACCAGGCCAATCTCATTAACCCGAGCACAACTGTTGCAGTTATTGATTTGCATATGCTGTGGAATGAATGAATGAATGAATGAATACCTCAGGAGTGCGTACCAAAAAAAAAAAAAAAAATCACTAATGCAAGAGATATCTAGGTGAGTGCTCACCACCTACAGTGGAAACCACAGGCTTGGAGGAGCCCTCCTGCCCTCCATCCCGATGAGCACACTTCCTAATGAACCAGCCCCTCTAGAGACACGTGGGAGGAATGGCTCTCACTTCAGCGTGGACAGGCCAGCATTCATTACTGTCTCCACCCAGGAGTGTCTGAACCAGACAGCTGGCATCGCTAACTGATCGTGGTCAGAGAGAGACGCAACTGCTCATCTATTCTCAAACCAAAAAGGCTTTTTTTGGGTAGCTGTTCCCGAGCTTTAAACTGGCTTATAAATAAAAGCACACTCAACATGTCATTCCATTACCTCAGCACACATTCCCTAAATTGCTCCTCTTGGTGGGTGTGCCAGGGCTGACGTTGCTCAAAGCTAAGGCTCCTCAGGGGACTTTGCCGAAAATGTTTCAGAGCTGAGACCAGAGTTGGGTCCCAGCCAGGGCTTCCCTCCAGGGGTCCTGTTGAATTGGGGGCAGGATCATTCTTTGTGTGGCCTTTGTGGAGCAGCGCCCTGTCCGCTAAATACCAATAATCCCTTCTCCGCTGTTATGACAGGTATAAAACACCCCGCACATTTCCAAATGCCTCCTGTGTGGTAGGGGCTTGGGTGGGGGAGGCTGATGCCCTAGTGGAAAGCCACAAGCATCTGCCTTCCGTTTACTTCCAGGCTAAAATTACTGCACCCTTGCTCCTGCAGTAGGACCTCCATGGCTTGTTTGTCCCTGCAGTGAAGAAGCCATGGATGGAATTTTCTAGGGAGAACCTTGGCTCTACCTCCTGAGCATCCTTACCCTCCTCCAAGGCATGAAGACAGCTTTAGCAAGGCAAATCCTTGGGGCCGCCTCACTTTCACCGGAGCCTATTGGCTCTTCCTTTAGCTCATCGCCCATCTGGAGAACCTTCCGGGTCAGGGTTCAGCAGAGATCATTGTCTCAACACATCTCAAGCTCGCCGTCACCTCCTCTACATCTAAGGCACAGCAAAGGAGTGGTGTAGGCACAAGATGGAAGTCTACTCAGTCATAAAGAAGAACCGAGTCATATCATCTGCAGGGAAATGGATGGAACTAGACAGTATTATGCTAAGTGAGATTAGTCAGTCTCAGAAAGTCAAGGGTGGCATTATTATTATTATTATATGTGGGGGGTACTAGAGATTGAACCCAAGGACATTCTGTCTCTGAACTACACCCCCAGCCCTATTTTATTTTATTTTTGCGGTACTGGGGATGGAACCCAGGGGCATTCTACCTCTGAGCTACACCCCCAGCCTTATTTTTTATTCTTTATTTTGAAACAAGGTCTCACTAAGTTGCGGAGGGCCTCACTAAGTAGCTGAGGCTAGCCACCACCCCCGGCTCCTATTTTATTTTTTTCCTGGACAATTAGAATGACTAGAAAAAGCAAATTTCCTCCTGACGGTTTTTACATTCAGCTCTGGGCATTTATAAGTCTAAATCTAGAGCTAAATCAGTAGCTCTCAACCAGAGAAGAAGGGAGAGGAGAGGAGGACAAGGAAGGGGAGAGGGGATTTTTGTCTCTGGGGAGACTTCTTCAGTTACCATGACAAGGGTGGTATTGATGGTTCGGGTATCTGGTGGGCAGGGGCTGGGTGCTGCTAAACACCCCATGATGCGCAGCACCACCCCCACAACCAGGGATTATCTGATGCAATATGTCAGTAGTGCTGAGATTGAGAAGCCCAGGTCTAAATATACATCACATGATCTTCTGTAAGCCTTAGCGTATTATCATGTTCCTAAACTAATAAAGCAACTTTAACCCGGAAAGGGCACAGTGTATAGTAAATGCACTTAAATGTCTCCAATTTTTTTTTTCTTTTGCGGTACTGGGGATTGAACTCAGGGGCAATCTACCTCCGAGCTATACCCCCAGCCCTATTTTTTATTCTTTATTTTGAAACAGGGTCTCACTAAGTTGCGGAGGGCCTCACTAGGTAGCTGAGGCTGGCCTCGAACCCAGATCCTCCGGTCTCAGCCTCCCAAGTACTGGGATTACAAGCGTGCACCACCACGCCCCACCCGTCTCTAGTTTTTATATCATTACCTCCTCCTTCACCTCGTGCCTCCTCCTTAGACTGCCCACCTCCTACCCCCAGCTCCAATGACTCGGGAAGGTTGGGGTCCCTGGCTTGGAGCCAACGAGGCTCTGTGCTTGGGTGATGCTCTTTTTGGTCTGAACTCCTCAGGGGGCATCTGTCCCTTCTTAGCTGGGGCTGGACTTGCCCCAGCCTGGGCCATTGTCCCTCCCTCTGATGCTGGGTGGGATAGAGCGACTGTCTGGGAAAGTGTCTAGGAGAGGCCAACGTTGTGGCCACCAAGCCTGCACAGTGGAGTAAGAGGCCCTGGGCTGTCTTGACCCCAGGGCAATGAGACTTCTGGCAGAGCCATCTGCAGAGGTGGCACCTCAGCAGAGTCCTTCCAGGCCGACTTGTTCTGCTTGGGTCTGGCTGACACACGGACCAGGTGTCCTGCTCAAGGACAGATACTTCAAAGTGGCCTCCACCCTGTGCTCAGGTTCTGCCCGGGCGGTAGCCTTGTGCTCCCTTCAGCAATCTCCAGGCTCTTGGCTGTGGGTGAATGCTTGGTGGGTTGCGTGTGTGCACGTGCACAGGAATGTCAGTCTTTCAGAAAGAGCTGACTAGTCTCTATTCAGCCCTTCTAGCTCAGAGGTCAGGGAACTCTGCAGCCTAGGATGTGGCTTTGCTTTTATTAACCACAGAGGTAGCAGGAAAGGCCACGAGGCCTGGAGGGAAGGCAGGAGAGCAGTGCAGCCCGCTCACACATGGGATTGGTTGCCCTAGTGGCCTGGCCATTGTACTAATGTTTCTGTAAGTGTAGAAAAAGGAAAATGGTAGGAAGAGCATATCAAACCCCATTCAAGCCGGGTGTGGTGGCGCATGCTTGTAATCCCAGTACTTGGGAGGCTGAGACAGGAGGATCTGGGTTTGAGGCCAGCCTCAGCTACTTAGTGAGGCCCTCCGCAACTTAGTGAGACCGTTTCAAAATAAAGAATAAAAAATAGGGCTGGAGGTATAGGTCAGAGGTAGAATGCCCCTGAGTTTAATCCCCAGTACCGGGAAAAAATACATAAATAAAATAAAGACTAAAAAATAGGGCTGGGGGTGTAGCTCGGAGGTAGAATGCCCCTGGGTTTCATCCCCAGTACGGGAAAACAAAACAAAAAACAAACAAACAAAAAAAATTCATTTTCTTCCTTTGATGAGGTGACTTATCAAGCAGGACCCTAAGGCCAAAAAGCATCTGAATTTCAAGGAAACACTTGACATATTTGTTAAACAAATGAAGAATACTCATCTGAAAACAGTAGGAAAATGGAGGAATGATGGAATGGCTGAAGAATGGTATCTAAACCTGTGAGCCAGATATGAGGTCTTCAGTGGAGTGCCACAGAGCTCTGCCTCTGGCTTTGTCTAATGCCACTATAACAACAAAGAGGGTTGGCATGGGAGGGAAGGGGAGCCTTCCTGTGCAAATGGTTTTCTTCTGCATTAATATGTTTTGGGGGGAAATCATTTCTATATTTAACTTGGTTTGAGCCAATAACCCTTGACGGTCATCCCAGCTTTTTATCCTGTTGCCTGGCCTGGAGGGAGTGAGGCCAGAAGGAGGATTAAGGGGTGGCCCCATTGCCCTTGTTTTCTAGTAAAGCAGCTCTTTTTTTTTTTTTTTTTTTTTTTTTTTGCAGTACTAGGGATTGAACTTACGGGCATTCTACCTCCGAGCTATACCCCCAGCCCTATTTTTTATTCTTTATTTTGAAACAGGGTCTCGCTAAGTTTTGGAGTGCCTCACTAGGTGGCTGAGGCTGGCTGCAAACCTGGATCCTCCGGTCTCAGTCTCCCAAATGCTGGGATTACAAGTGTGCGCCACCACGCCCGGCATAAAGCAGCTCTTGACAAATACTTGTGCTGAGGCTGAGCAGGCAAAAGCCAGGGTTTCATCTGATTCCCACAGTGTAGCGCTCTTCCCCTGCATTGGAGGGTTTGTGCAGTGTCATCTAGGAGGTGACTGGAGTCAAGATGCAAAGCCAACACCCCAGTGACACTCCACAGGGGTCTGGCCAAGCCGCAATGACAGCACATCCAACAAGACGAGACGCAGAGTGAAGAGCAGGCCAGCACTTGGCTCCGGCCCATGGGTGCACTAGTCTGGCCCCCACATGTGAAAAGGGTTGCTTTTAACTGACTGCAAGCTCATCGGGAGTCCACCAGGTACACAAAGCCAAAAAATCCGGTGCGGGCAGCTCAGACCTGGTGATACTGGCCAGGACAAAGGGGAAGGCATGCTGGCCCCTGGCCCAGCCCAGAGCCCTCTGCAGGAGCTTCTAGATGGGCCCCAAACACTGGGGGGGCTTGCCATCCTACATGTTAGTGTTTTAGAAGCTTGTAGGAAAGAGCATACCAATCTATGTGTTAGAAACTTGACACAGACCTTGACCACGAGGGTGGTGGGTGGCAAATACAGGGAGGCTGGGCTCCACATGAATTTAACAGGTGATAATGAGCACCTCCCTGGACCTCAGGTTCTGAGTTGGCATCTATCTATCTATCTATCTAAATTTCTTCTTCTCCTCCTCCCCCTCCTCCTCCTCCTCCTGTGTGTGTGTGTGTGTGTGTGTGTGGTACTGGGGGGTGGAACCCAGGGACCTTCTATCTCCAGGCTACACCCCCAGCCTGATTTTATTTCTTATTTGAAAACAGGGTCTCACTAGGTTGATGAGACTCTCACTACTTGCTGAGGCTGTCCTCGAACCTGAGGTTCTCCTGTCTCAGCTTTCCAAGTTATAGGCATGCGCCACCACGCCCAGCTCACTGGTAGATTTCTTAGGCTCTTTCCAAAGTCCAAAATTCTGGTTAGTTTTGGAACGTGCTTGCCTTTTTTGTAGGGTCTGGGAATTTTCAAAATGATGATGGTGGATGATGTGGCCATGACACACTACTGGGTATCTAGCTGAATAAATAACCTCAGCGTGCCAAGGAGGCATCTGCACCTCGTGCTTACCGCAATGCTATTCGCAATAGCCAACATAGGGAATCAATCCAGGTGTCCGCTGAGGAATGAATGGATAAACACAGTGTGGTATACATACACGATGAGGTATTGTTCCTCCACACAAAATAATTAAATTCCGTATTTCACTTTGCAGCATTTTTAATTTGCGGAAACATGGATGAGCCAGGAGGAGATTCTGTTAAGCAAAATAAACCAGGCACAGAAAGGCAAATACCACATGTTCTCCCTCATGTGGAAGCTTAAAAAGTTGCTCTCCTGGAAGTAGAGAGTAGAATACGAGTTATCAGAGGTCAGAAAGGCTAGGAAGAAGGGGAGATAGAGAAGGATTGATTAACCGGTACAAAAATACAGTTACATAGAGCCAGGCATGGTGGCGCACATCTGTAATCCCAATTCTGGGGAGGCTGACACAGGAGAATTGCAGGTTTGAGGCTAGCCTCAGCACTTAGCAAGACCCTGTTTCAAAATACAATGAAATAGGGCTGCGGTTATAGCTCAGAGGTAGAACGCCCCCGGGTTCAAGCCCCAGGACTAGAGTTAACAATGACACACTGTATATCAGATCACTGTATAGCTAGGACAGAGGATTTTGAATGTTTCTAATACAAAGACATGATAAATGTTTGAGGTGATCGATTTGCTAATTACTGCTGATTTGATCATTGCACATTTCGTGTGTGTGTGTGTGTGTGTGTTGAAATATCACACTGTACTCCATGACTATGTGTAATTATGATATGTCAATTAAAAGGGGGACTGGGCTCATATCAATTATGATATGTCAATTAAAAGGGGGACCCGGCTTACTGGCAGATTTCTTAGGCTCTTTCCAAAGTCCAAAATTCTGGTTAGTTTTGGAATGTGCTTGCCTTTTTTGTAGGCTCTGGTAATTTTCAAAATGCAGTTCAGGGGCCCTGGGCTTTATTCTCAGAACCGCTGAAGAAAAAAAAAGTTAAATGGTGGATGGTGGGCATATTCCTGTCATCAAGAAGTTGAGAAACCCCAAATAATTCACTCAGTTTCTGTTAAGAAGAGGCTCAAGCCGGGCGTGGTGGCGCACACTTGTAATCCCAGTACTGGGGAGGCTGAGACCAGAGGATCTGGGTTCGCGGCCAGCTTCAGTTACCTAGTGAGCCCCTCTGAAATTTAGTGAGACCCTGTTTCAAGATAAAGAATAAAAAATAGGGCTGGGGGTGTAACTCAGAGGTAGAATGCCCCTGAGTTCAATCCCCAGTACCGCAAAAAAAAAAAAAAAAAGAAGAGACTCAAGACAGCAGAGAGCCCTATGTGCAGTTTTGTTCTAGGTTTCACTGATTTCTCTATTCTGATTTTTGTTTGTTGGTACTGGGGATTGAACTCAGGAGCACTGTACCTCTGAACAAAACTCCCAGCCTTATTTTCTATTTTGAAGCAGGGTCTTACTAACTTGCTGAGACTTGCCTGAGACCCTGTCTCAGCCTCCCAATGGATTATAGGCGTGTACCACCATACCTAGTTGATTTTCTCTATTCTTTATTCATTTTCAGTTTCATTGTTTTCTGCTCTTATCTTTAGTACTTCCATTCTATTTATTCTGTATTTATTTATTTTCAGTGCTGAGGATTGAAACCAGGTCTTCTCACAGGCTAAACATATGCCCTAACCACTGAGCTACACACCCAACTCTTACTTTGGGTTTAATTCTGTCTTTATTTTCAGTTTCTGGGGTGAGAGTTTAAATTTCAAACATTTCTTCTTTTCTAATATAAACATTTAAAGCTTTATATTTCTTTTTTTGGGGGGGGGTACTGGGGATTGAACTCAGGGGCATTCTACCTCCGAGCTATACCCCCAGCCCTATTTTTTATTCTTTATTTTGAAACAGGGTCTCACTAAGTTGCAGAGTGCCTCACTAGGTAGCTGAGGCTGGCCTCAAACCCGGATCCTCCGGTCTCAGCCTCCCAAATGCTGGGATTACAAGCGTGCGCCACCACACCCGGCTTTTCTATATCTATGTATTTCTTTTGAGCACTGTGTTAGCTACATTCTTAAATTTTTACATAGTTTTTTATTATCATTCAGCTCAAAATCATTGTGATTTCTCTTTTGACCCATGGGGTATTTAGAAATATATTGCTTCTTCATAAGAGTTTGGGTATTTTCCAGATATTGTTGTGTTATTGTTCTATCTTCAGGTTCACTGATTCTTTCTTTTGCTGCCTAATCTGCTATTAAATCATCCAGTAAATTCTCCATTGCACTCATTGAACTTTTCAGTTCTAGAATTTTCCTTTGGTTGTTTTTTATTTTTCCTATTTTTCTGTAGAGATCAGTCAACTCATAATGACCATTTTTTTTCCTTTCAATCCTTGGTTTTTTTTTTTTTTTTTTTTTTGCAGTACTGGGGATGGAACCTGGGGGCATTCCACCTCCGAGCTATAGCCCCAGCCCTATTTTTTATCCTTTATTTTGAAACAGGGTCTCACTAAGTTGCGGAGGGCCTCACTAAGCAGCTGAGGTTGGCCGGACTCTCCAGTCTCAGCCTCCCAAATGCTGGGATTACAAATGTGTGCCACCATGCTCAGCCCTTGAACATGTTTTTAACAGCTACTTAATGTCCTTTCTGCTGGTGTCAACTTCTGGGTTATCTCGGGGTCTGGTTTTATTGATTGTTCTTTCTTTTGGGTATGGCTCACATTTCCATATATATATATATATATATATATATATATATATATATATATATATGTATTTTACTTGCCTTTTAAATTTTTTATTGCATATTAGACATTGTAGATTGTGTACTTTAGAGACTGGATTCTGTTATCTTCCACTAAGGAGTGTTGACTTGTGTTTTAACAGGCAGCTAAATTACTAGTTGGTCACCTTGAACTTGAGGCTTCAAGTCTTATCCTTTGCTAATATAGGTCACCTTTGGTTTGCCTGGTCTCAGGACAAATCTGTAGTTCCAGAACACAGATTTTAGTCCTATTGTGTGGCTTTTGGGGAGTTTTAGATGGAACGTCTAGTGTTTACTCAGCTCTTCTAACTTGGTATGATTCTAACTCAGACTCTTTCTCTGCTGCAGCAGGGAGCAGTCAAAATCTCTGCTCAGCTCTTTCAAACCTCCCTCTGTAGTCTTTTACTAGGTTCTTTGGAGATTCCTCTATCCATAGTTCAGCGCCAGCCTTCAATCTGAGGGCTTTTGTAGGCAGATTTCAAGACTTCTCCTTCTGTGGCCTCCTTCATTCCAGGAAATGCACCTTCAGTTTTCAGCTGCTCTGGTCACCCCAACTCTGTCCTCTTAACTCTGCAAGCCAAGAAAGGCTGGGTTTTCTGCTAGACTTCTAGCTGTCCCATGCCATTCATACTGGGAAGTGGCCCCAGAATTGAATCTATTTGTTTCTGCTGCTTTGGGAGAGTTAAGGTGCTTTAAAATAGTTGTTTTTCATATTTAGTCTAGAGTTTATCATTTGTTACCTGTGGAGAGGTTTATCCAAGAAACTACTCTGCCATTACTAGACCATCCTTTCACTCTTAAGTGTCACTTTTAATCTGTCTAATTTCCTGGGGTGGGGAAGAAGATGCATTCATAAAGGTTGAAGTGCAGTGTTGAGTCCAAGTGCAGGCACAGTTTAGAGCAGTTGGCACCACTGGCGTGGGATTCACAACAGAAGTCTTTGTGAGGTTGCTGTGGGGACTGGGCAGGACTTGAAAGAATGGGCAGAAGGGCAACTGTGGCCTCTTGTTCTCTGCTAAGAGCAGGAGCTGGCATGATCATGATGTGAGGATGAAAAGACTGACCTCAACCTGACTAGTGGTCGGTGGGAACAATACACTCTGGATAGGTTCAACATGAAGAAATGGAGGTCGCCTGCTTCAGGGGTGCTCTAGACTGCTGGGCATTGTCAAGTTGCCTCTGTCCTATTCCATGGAGGCTGTTTGCTAAGGTGCTTCTGGGGCGCTCCCCACTCCCTGCCCCTCCAGCAGCCCTGGGCTGGTCCCCATCCTCTGGACAGGGTGGCCTAGATGGACAGCTTCCACAAAGGGGCAGATAAAGTTGTGCCAGAAGCCTAAGGGGAAGACATGACACCTGGGCACGTCCACAGCCAGAGGGGTTATCTAAAAGCAGCAAAGTGCAAGTAGAAAAGGCAGGGTCGTCCCTGCTCAAACTGGTGCAGAGATGTGCTTGCGGCCCCTCCCAATGTCAGACCACAGAGCCACCTCCTTCCTGCCTTCCTCTAGGGAGTTGAGCCAAAGGAACTTGGCTGGAAGCTGGGCCAGAAGCGAGGCAATCAGAGTGGCTATCCCCACAGAAGAGGCTCCAGAGATCTGGGACTTGAGGGCAGGAGGAAAAGGGATGTGACACTCTGCTTTGCCCCAGGTGGCAACCCGCTGCAGAAATCAGCTATGACCCAGAAGGCCGAGCAGGAGGTATGCCACATGGCGGTGGCGATGTGGGACGGTTCTGTCCCTGCTATGTGACCAATGCTACCCTGGCCACACACATGGTCAACAACTGTAACCACAGGCTGGACCTAGGGCTTGCCACCATTCCTACCTTCTTCTCTAAGAGCTCCTGTGTCTACGACCCCATTTACCTACTGCTTCATGAATAAGCAGGTAGAGTCGACTTTTTACTCATATTCCCATGAGGCCCTGGTTCCAAGTCCTCGTCCCTACCAATGACTTACCTCAGAGCACCCTAGACTCTACTCAGAAAGTGTCTAGGAGCAAACAAAGGAATCCACAGAAAACCCAAGGAGGCTGGGAAGCCTTTGGCAAGCATGGAGGGGAAAAGGTGTGGTTCCTAAAAATAGAACCCAGGGAAGATAAAACTTGAGCCAGGAAAGCCAACTTGCTCCAAAGAGCAGAATACGAAGTGAAAAGGTTTTCTTCCAGTTTTGTTGAAAAACAGAAAGCAGAGTAATTCTAAATGTCTGGTATTTCAGACGTTCTTAATCCTTTCCCTTCCAAATTCTAGCCTACAGGAGAGTAGTTCTAAACTGAATGTAGCTAGTTTTCAGGATGAGGAAGACATGTTCAAAACCACCTGAGATCTTGGGTATGAGGTGCTATGTAGGCTTTAGGGATACAAAGAGTGAAATTTCCCCCCACCCTCCCCCTTATCTTCCCTGTACTCATCTGCCATGGGAATTACCTGCATTTCTGCCTTTTCCTTCAGTTCTGAGCTTGCATCCTGGAGGTAATGTAGAGAACCCCTGACAAATGAAGCTTACACGTCTGGCTTCAGGAAAACATGTTTCCACCGTCTTTTCTAGCTAAATTGGCCACACTAAGGACCCTATTATTGGCCTGGCCTATTCACAGCAACTAAAATTTCCCATTTATTTATTTATTAGTTGTACTGGGGATTGAACCCAGGGACATTCTACCTCTGGGTTATACCCCCAGCCCTTTTTATGTTCTTGTTTTTGAAACAAGGTCTCCCTAAGGTTACTGAGAGTCTCACTACATTGCTGAGGCTGGTCTCGAACCTACAATCCTGTCTCAGCCTCCCAAATACTGGGATTACAGGTGTGCACGATGATACTCAGTTTTTAAAAATTTTGAACAGGATCCTGCTAAATTGCTGAGGATAGCCTTGAACCTATACTGCTGTTTCAGCCTCCCAAGTACTGGGATTACAGGTGTGTACTACAATGCCCAATTTGCTTTTTTTAGTAACATCCCCCCCCCGATTGGGGATCTGTTCTGAGATGATGTATTCTGAATTAGAACAAACTTAAAACAACTTAGAAACAGGAAAGATATAAAGAGAAACCCCAAATACCCTTGGTTGGCCCTAAATGAGGGTTTTTTTTTGTGGTACTGGAGATTGAACTCAGGGGCATTCTACCTCCAAGCTATACCCCCAGCCCTATTTTTTATTCATTATTTTGAAACAGGGTCTCACTAAGTTGCAGAGTGCCTCACTAGGTAGCTGAGGCTGGCCAAGAGCCCGGATCCTCCGGTCTCAGCCTCTCAAATGCTGGGATTACAAACGTGTGCCACCACGCCCGGCTCCAAATATGAGTTTGAAAGAACTTCCTTATGCTATCTCTGTAAATAGTTGTTACAGCCAGGCGTGGTGGCGCAGGCTTGTAATCCCAGCATTCGGGAGGCTGAGACCGGAGTATCCGGGTTCGCGGCCAGCCTCAGCTACCTAGTGAGGCACTCCGCAACTTAGTGAGACCCGGTTTCAAAATAAAGAATAAAAAATAGGGCTGGGGGTATAGCTCGGAGGTAGAATGCCCCTGAGTTCAATCCCCAGTACCGCAAAAAAAAAAAAGTTGTTACAGCTTTGAAAGGGAGAGCCATGTCCATAAACCCTGAGCCAGGATGAATTATTCTAGGTGCTTCCCCCTGCCCCCCATTTGGCAAAATCAATATATCTGCCTTAAGCCATGTATTAAAGTGAGAGGTGAATTCCAATATTCTCAAAATGAATTTGCATGTATTATCACTTATAAACTTTATCAAAATGTTAAAATTTCACTTTGTACACTATACCCTCCTCCCAGCCCTTGTGAAATAAAAACCAAGATAACGCCTATACACCTATCACACAAACATGGCATGTGTTGGTATCAGGTAAGGATGCAAAGGGTAGCTGGGCTCCTCCCAGTGTTAGGGCCTCTGAGAAGCAGAGAAGGGTTCTAGCTGTGTGAGAGGGTGCTGGAAGATTCCAGAAATCAGAGAAAAGGAGTAACCCATTTGGGAGAAGGCAGCACTTCTCCGGGGAGGGACAGCAGTGTGGAGAGCCTTTCAGGAGTTCCTTTTCTGTGACATGACACCTGTACTTCAAAGCTGGAGGTCCATTTCCAAGAGAATGAAGGATACACACACTCTACAACGAATGTAAACAGTTTTATTTAGAAACAGATAGGTACCTGTTTGCATTATAGAATATAAAACTTAGTTTACACTCTATAAAAAATAACCAATATCCAAATTCAAGAGAGCTAGCATTCACAGGACACACACCAAGTGTGCGGCTCCTGTTCACCTGCCTCAGGCTGATTTAAACAAAACAAAATAAAAACCACTCCAAGGGGCTCAGAGATGGGAGTACAGTGCTTGCTGCTAAGATCCCCCATCTAAAAGCTGCCTACCTAGCAGATCGTACTCGCTAAGTGCAGTCTTCACATCACACCTGGGCTCCTTGAGGCTCTCTTGCCACACAGATCTTGAAGTGCCCACTCTAACCAGGGCTGGTGGCATTATTTATCATCTCTGGTCTTACCAATAAAAAGGGGAATCTGGAGGGCGGAAAATGTCCATTACCCTATATCGGGTTAAGTGTAGAGTGTATCTTTGATCAAGAGCTCGATGCGAAGGCTGGGGTGAAGTTACATGACACCTGGCTCTTGACCAAGCAGCCCACCTCAACAGTATAGTGGAAGACCAAAGGATATACCTAGGTTCAGATACAATCATCACCCAGCACCACCTGAATGTATTATCCAGAGAGATACAAGAAATAATAAAGGTTATATATACATATATTTATCTTAGTAACCTGAGGGCTAAAGACTTGGAATACAATAATTCTCAAAGAAGTCCATCAGTAAGAAAGGGACCAAAATAGATAAGTTTGTGTTACATAAAATATAGGTAAAATGAAGTGGGGAACAGAAGATAGTTTCTTCAGCTCCTTCTGCAAGGTCCCTCTTTGATTGACCACCTGCTGATCCATAATAAATCTTTACCTTTTGGCAGCAGAGAGGGGGAGATGAAGGAATGGTTATGATGGTCAAAGGCAAAAAGGGTGAGCAATGGTCCTCAAACCGAAGAGCCCCTCTCTGTAGATCTCCCACCCTTGTGTCTGAGCGCAAGCTCTCCGATGGACAGAGAGAGGCGTAGTAGTGAGTGGTTTGCATTCCGTGGTATGAGGATCCCGGGTAAAGTCAGCAGCACATGGTTTTTGGAAACCAGCCCACAAGATAAGAACACTGCAACCAAGCTTGTAACTAATACTGCTATTTAACTACTGTCCAAAAGAGAAGAGGAAAAAAAATCCCCACTATATCAGGAGGTTCTAGCTTTCATGTAAGGTGGTCCAAATAATCTTTGTATTAGGGTTTCTTCTTTTATTTTCTTTTGACAGTAGGGATTAAACCCAGGGGCATTCTATCTCTGAGTTATACCCCTAGATCTTTTTATTTTGAAACAGGGTCTTGCTAGGTTGCTGAGACTGTCCTCAAAAATGCAATTCTCCTGTTTCAGCCTCCCAAATCCTGGGATTATAGGCCTGTGCCACTATGCCTGGCTATTTTAGGGTTTCTTAAGCAAATTCCCATTCAATGATCATTTCCCTTGTTAAAGGCACTTTTAATGACATGATTTGAAAGAAGTGAATTTTAATTGCAGTGAAACCAAAATTGACTCCTGGGAAAGAGGAACTGGATGGGGCACTTAGAGTGATTTCAACAGGCAGATAATTTGTTGTGAGCATTTCAACAGAAGCACACCCAGAAAAAAAAGTATGCCCTGAATACACTTGTATTTTTCCTTTAGTTTCCCAGCTGTTTCTAGCTGGAGACAGCTCCATAGAGAGTTAGAAATAGCTCTGTAAAGACACCACACTCACTACTTGATTGATTTTCAAGACACTTGCCCTAACTTCCTATCACAGCTGTGCTTGACAAAATTAGCAAATAGCTAGTCCTACAGGGAAAAAAAGAATGAAGTCAAGTTGAGCCAAGCTTTCTTACAGCACAGGAATCTGTCCCTGCCCACATAACCAGGACCAGTTGCTGGACTCATAGCAACTGAATGGGATATGTGGCCCTACTATTTGTAAAATGTCAGATTTTCATTGGGCAAGATTAAATGTTATTTAAGTATAAATCATGGAGTACATATTTTTTCCTCTTTTCTCTTCTGAACATTTCTTATTGATCTCAGGCTTAAATATTAGTTAATGAGAATTATAAAAATTATGTGATAAGGGATTGAGAAAGAGTAAAGGGCTAATTTTTGCCTACAAGTGTGGGTTGAGGATCTTGATCCTTCATATCATTCTCAACTAGAGAACAAATACAAAAATAAACACATGTTATACAGTATACAAAGTGTAAATCTACAAACACAAGTGTACTAAAGTAGAGCTGTTCCTCAGAAGCACAGTTCCCTCCAGTCCCTCAGAGAGGAGGAGGAACGGACGGGATGGTTTTCATTATTTCACCATGCCTTTTCATGTCTTGAAGAGTTTGTAATAACAGTCTCAGTAGCGCAAACAATTTCATGTGAAACCAGAAGCTGTAAAAATAAATTACTTTTGAAGAAATGCAGGTTCCTCTGTCTGCAGCTCAGAACTCATCATGTCGTACTAAGGCCTCCCCGAAATCTGTGGCCTGGCTGCCCACAAATAAATCATACTTGTCGACAATCTCCTCCTTGGTAAGCTTGCCATCCTGAAATGAGAGCAAGCAGAACATATTTCCCATTTCAAATTCAGAAACATGCCGGGCATGGTGGCGCACACTTGTAATCCCACTACTTGGGAGGCTGAGACAGGAGGATCACAGGTTTGAGGACAGCCTCAGTAACTTAGTGAGACCTTGTTTCAAAATAAAGAATAAAATAAGGCTGGGAGTATAGCTCAGAGGTAGAAAGCCCCTGGGTTCACACCCCAGTACTCAGTACCACACACACACACACAAAAAAGAGAAACACTGCTAGAGAATATGGGTTAGTTAAGATTTAAGATTTTAACTCCTACTAGATATGAACTCAACCCTTGTCCCCCCTCACCTTCTCCACATACAGAAAGAGGAAAGAAAATAACAATGAATACATTTCTTTTATCAAGAAAGTTAAAAGTGAATGGCCGGACATACCATAGCTCAACAACTCCATGACAGAGATACAGGTTTGTTTCCTGAGGAGGAAACGCTCCCTTTAGAGTGAAACACAGGACATCTGCTAGATATGGTCAATACGGTCAAACATGGGCAAGAGAGGGCCAATAACAACTGGACAACCACTTCAAAGTGAATCGAGTCACTGTCTAATAGGAACAATGAAATCAGCCAGCATCAAGCCCAGGCTGCACCTTCCCTCTGTCCTGGCCTCCAAGCAGATTAGACACACATCCCAAATAGCATCGACTGCTCACAATTCCTTTTTTCACATAGCTCAGAACATGGCACCTGGCTACTGAAGTGACTAAGCAAGAACTAAACCAACCAAACCTTAAAAAGACTCTAAGATAAATTCTACATTTGAAGATTAGCCTAGATAAAAGGATGTTCAGAGTAATAAAAATTCCCATCTTTAGAATGACTTTCAGTTTATTCTAAACATTTTCTGAAAAAGGTGACCGACCAGGTTACTCATAACGCTACTTTTAATGAACCGAATGCCTCAGATAATTGATCAAGGATAATATTAATAGGCTCCAGAGAAAAGCTGTTTATAACCTACTACAAAGGACTTCATTTTTAAAAAGCATATTTGATTTAAGAAGGAAATAACCAGCTTTGAGCAGAAAAAGTAAGCCTGCAATAGGTAAAAGAACAAAGGAAGTAACAAAGCCAAAAAAAGAGCAAGAAAATTTCCTAGCGATCCAAGTTGAAGTGACGCATGCAGGGTGCAGGCCACACACAGAGGCTCTTTTCTGCAGCTCAGGTTCCTTCAACACTTTGAGCACTGGGCAGATTTCTAAAATGAGACCAGATAGCTAGCACTGCCCTGAAAGTTTTCAATCACCAAATTTAGACCCTTAGCAGACTTAGGCTAATTAAGACTCAAATGCTCTATATACCTTGATATATCTTTTTTGTGTGTGTGGTACTGGGGATCAAACCCAGGGGCATTCTACCTCTGAGCTATACCCTGAGCCCTATTTTTTATTCTTTATTTTGAAATAGGATCTCACTAAGTTACAGAGGGCCTCTCTAAGTAATAGAGGCTGTCCTCGGACCGGTGATCCTCTTGTCTCAGTCTCCCAAGTACTGGGATTACAAGGGTGCACCATCACACCTGGCTCTCTGACCCATCTTTTAGTCAATCCTTTAGGAATAGACTTCGATCACTGCTAGACTGCTTGGGCCTGGCCAGACTTACCTTATTTTGGTCTGATTCATAGACTAGGTGCCTGGCTTCTGCCTCTGCATGGTCATAGTCTGAGGGGAGGATCCAGTCTTTGGTCTCTTCCTTGTCCATCTTCCCATCACGGTTCTTATCTCGAAATTCAACAAATTGTTCTCGTTCTGTCTTCACCCATTCTGGCTCATCAGCATTCCCATCATGGCTGTACATGTCACCTGTGTGTACAGAAATATGTATAAAACAAGAATTTATCTTCGGCCGGGCGTGGTGGTGCACGCTTGTAATCCTAGCATTCGGGAGGCTGAGACCGGAGGATCCAGGTTTGCGGCCAGCCTCAGCTACCTAGTGAGGCACTCTGCAACTTAGTGAGACTCGGTTTCAAAATAAAGAATAAAATATAGCTCGGAGGTAGAAAGCCCCTGAGTTCAATCCCCAGTACCGCAAAAAAAAAAAAAAAAAAAAAAATTTATCTTTGTCTAAAGACTGCCTCACTCCGATCTGGCCTAACCTTTCTTCTACATCTATCTATTTGGAACCTAAAAGCAGTTACGTGGGTATCTTAAGGCTAGAAAGCTTAGAACACAAGGTATTTTCCTGAGGCTTAATTACCGATCTTACAAGATTTCCAGCTACCGATTTTGAATGACATAAAAGCAAATGCCTTGAAAAATGCAAAAATAAGAGGAGTTGACTAGCATCAGACAGACAGACTAGTTGTTTCCTACATTTCATTTTATCCCACGGTAGTGACTTAAACTGGACCACTGATTTTAAAAGGTGCAGTTTTAGCTGGGTGTGGTGGTGCATGCTTGTAATTCCAGTACTTGGGAGGTTGAGACAGGAGGATCTCAGATTTGCAGCCAGCCTCAGCTACTTAGTGAGGCCCTCAGCAACTTAGTGAGACCCTGTTTCAAAATAAAGAATAAAAAACAGGGCTGGGGGTGTAGTATGGAGGTAGAATGCCTCTGAGTTCAATCCCTAGTACCGCAAAAAAACAAAACAAAACAAAACAAAAAAACCCCATAAAAGGTGCAGTTTTAAATTCTTGAAGAAACTTGAGCAGTGCATGTTATAAGCAAAACTGTCTACAACCAATTCCTACAGAAAGTACATTACACCAGTGATCTTGAGTGAGGGCAAATGGGAATGCCCATTAAGAAGTACATTGGGAAAGGACAGGGGATGATCAGCAGAGAACCAAATTTCAGATCCTCAACTAACACATATGGCTTTTCCTAAAAACATCTGCATAAGAACACAGACCCCGACATGAGGGCTTCTTTCCTGTCTCCTCATTCACAGTCACCCTTCTTCCATTGTATTAAAAAGAGGTCTATTCTCTCACCCACTGTGAAACTTACTAGTGTAAAAAAGCTCCATGATAATGAGAAAAGAGACAATAGGAAACTTTAGTGCTGGTCTTGAGAAAGTAGATGACTAAAGAAACAGGTAACAAATGCTTTTACCTATCAAGACATTTCCAATTCTTTGCTTTAAAAGAAAAACTGAAAGATCATAGTCAAGTTTTAGGTATGGAATTAAAAATAATTTTTGATAATAATCAAGTGAGTTTTGACACAGAATTCAAAAGGAGTTTCAGGAACTAAGTGACACTGCTACAAATCTCCCATTCCCATCAACAAGATCTTTCAGTACTTCTTCATCTAAAAAAAATGAAAATTAGGAGTTGGCGCTGAGTTCTGTTTCACTGTATTGATGACAAGTAATGATCATCCATGAATATAAAACTACTTGAAAAAAATGTAGCAGATATATTTTTATTTAATATGAACATGTTTGCAATAAATGCTATTCAGTTTATTTTTTTTATTTTTTTGCAGTATTGGGGATAGAACTAAGGAGCATTCTACTTCCAAGCTACACCCCCAGCCCTATTTTATTCTTTATTTTGAAACAGGGTTTCACTAAGTTGCAGAGGGCCTCACAAATTGCTGAGGCTGGACGCAAACCTGCGATCCTCCTGTCTCAGCCTCCCAAGTACTGCGCCACCATGCCACCACACCCTGTTTGACTGTTTATTAATAATCGTAACTTTAAGCTGGAAGACACTTAAAAACACTCAAGAGCCTTATCACAGAAAACAATTACTCTATTTCGGTTTATATGTACAAAATACTTGCAAATACTAAGGCGATTTAAGGCTCTCAAATTAAAATATATCAGCTGAGCGTGGTAGCACTAGCCTCTAATCCTAGTACTTGGGAAGCTAAGATAGGAGGGTTGTAGGTTCGTGGCTAGCCTCAGTAACTTAGGCCCTCCACAACTTAATGACACCTTGTTTCAAAAATAAAAATAAAAGTTTAAATAGGGCTGGGGTATAGCTCAGAGGTAGAATGTCCCTGGGTTCAATTCCAAGTACTACCAAAGAGAGAGAGAGAGAGAGAGACAGAAAATATATTAAGTTATATATACTTCTGTAGGGGAAGTAAACTGAAAAATGAATTAAGAAGAAACTGGTGCAGAATAAAATTTCCAAATGGTAGAAAACCGCTATTCCATTAAAATTAAAAGAATATACTATTTCTTGTCCATTCTGTGACTAATAGATAGAGCTAACATCCCTAAATTCCTACAAAACTAAACTAAAAATGTAACCAAGCCTTGGTCACACTGTTGCCAATCAAACACTGTCATTAAAAAATATACAGTACCAAAGAACTAGTCCCAGTATTTGGGAGACTGAGACAGTAGGATTGCAGGCTTAAGTCTAGCCTCTGCAACTTTGACCCTATTTCAAAATAAAAAATATAAACGGCTGGGAGTATAGTTCAGAGGCAGAATACCTTTGGGGTCAATCCACAAAACACAAAACAAAACCAACAAGAAGGAAAAAGTAGTCCACAGAACTCCCATTTTGTCACTATCAAATACTCAGTAATTAGCCAGGTGTGGTAGCACAAGTCTGTATTCCCAGTACTTGGGAGGCCGAGACAGGAGAATTGCAGGTTTGAGGACAGCCTCAGCAAGTAGTGAGACCCTGTTTGAAATAAAAATAAAATAAGGCTGAGGCACAGCTCAGAGGTAGAACGCCTCTGGGTTCAATCTCCAGCAAAAAAACACAGACACACACACACACACACACACCCCTCTATCTGGGTTCAATCTCCAGCAAACACACACACACACACACACACACACACACACACACACACACCCCTCTATCTGGGTTCAATCTCCAGCAAACACACACACACACACACACACACACACACACACACCCCTCTATCGGATAATACTAAAAATTATTAATTTTTTTATTGAGATCATCTTCACAAAGTTTTTAGAAATACTCATGTATTTTAGAGATGCATACATAAATGTTTACAGGTAAAGTGAGTTTATATTAGGATTTACTTCAAAGTTAAGAAAGGAAGTAAAGACGTGGTTGTGGCTGAGACGATTGCTGAGGCCGAGGGTTGTTAAGGCACAGGGACATAGGAATTCATTTTACTTTTGTTTCACTTGTATTTGTTTACAATGCTCTATAATAAGTTTAAAAATAAAAGGAATTTAACAGCAGAACTGGATTTCTTTCTTTTTTTTTTTTTTT
>PVLC010014797.1:0-12934 GCA_004027655.1 Graphiurus murinus
GCCCAGCAGTTTTTGTTTTTGCAAGTACTGGATATTAAACTCAGAAGTACTCTACCACTGAGCTATACTCATAACCCTTTTTACTTTTTATTTTGAGACAGGGTCTTGCTAAATTGCTAAGGCTGGCCTCCAACTTGTTATCTTACTTCCTTAGCCTTCCTAATAGCAGGGTTTACAGGTTTACAGGCATGCAACACCAGGTTGATCTGTTTCTAAAAAATCTCTTTACTGTTGGTATTTTAAAAAACATCATTTAGCCGGGCATGGTGGTGCACACTTGTAATCCCAGTACTTGGGAGACTGAAACAGGAGGATGGCAGGTTGGCAGCCAGCCTCAGCTACTTTGTGAGGCCCTCTACAACTTAGTGGGACCCTGTTTCAAAATTAAGAATAAAATAGGGCTAGGGGTATAGCTCGGAGGTAGAATGCCCCTGAGTTCAATCCCTAGTGCCACACACACACACAAATAGAATAATAAAAAATATTTAAAACATCATTTAGCTGGGCATGTTCGTGCACGCCTGTAATCCCAGTACTTAGGAGGCTGAGACAAGAGGAGCGCAGGTTCATGACTAGCCTCAGCAATTTAGGGAGTCCTTGTTTCAAACCAAAAAAATAAAATAGGGCTGGGTGTAGCCGGGCGTGGTGGCGCACGCTTGTAATCCCAGCATTCGGGAGGCTGAGACCAGAGGATCCGGGTTCAAGGCCAGCCTCAGCTACTTAGTGAGGCACTCTGCAACTTAGTGAGACCCAGTTTCAAAATAAAGAATAAAAAATAGGGCTGGGGGTATAGCTCGGATAGCTCGGAGGTAGAATGCCCCTGAGTTCAATCCCCAGTACCGCAAAAAAAAAAAAAAAAAAAAAAAATAGGGCTGGGTATATACCTCACAGGTAGAACGTTCCTGGTTTCAGTCCCTACTGCATGCACCCATGCACACGAACACACACACACACACACACACACACACACACACACACACACACATTTAAATTAACATGAAATTGAAACAGCTTGACTTGCAGTCTAGAGTTATGCTCTTTGTTATTGAGAACTAGTTTTCTCAGACAAGACTGGCAACAATAGCTTAAATTGAATGTGAGGATAGCTGGGGATGGGATGGGGACATTAACACTACCTGTATTTGAAACTGGATGACATGAACCCTCATCCTCAACACACTTTCCAACTCAAATGACTATAGTCTTTAGAGTGATGACTGCAAACAACTGCTGGTTCTGGATCTTTGCACACAGTGTAAGTTTGGAAAAGAGTCAACTGCTAGTAAATATTTATTGACTGGGAGTGTAGCTCAGTGGTAGAAAACTTGCCCAGCATGTGCAAGGCCCTGGGTTTGATCCCCACTACTGCAAAACAAACAAGTGGAAATTGAGGGCTGACACCTCTGCAGAATCCTGATGTTGCTTCAGAGTTTGTAGATGGATACCCATAATGACGATTAAGTTGTTGCAAATTTATGGAGTCTCTTCAGATGTGTTCCAGTCCTGAGAATCAGGAATTAAGTGTAGTATCTATCTCTTTCTATCAAAGTCTCTTACTTGCACTTAAGACTTGGTGCATTAAAATCCTGTATTTTCTTGATTAAATTTTTAAGGGACTTATGTTTGATGACCTGTTCTGAGATATAGAACAGGTACT
This sequence comes from Graphiurus murinus, assembly GCA_004027655.1. Lineage (NCBI taxonomy): Eukaryota > Metazoa > Chordata > Mammalia > Rodentia > Gliridae > Graphiurus > Graphiurus murinus. The sequence goes on from PVLC010014797.1 coordinate 1,658, forward strand.
GGGGATTGAACTCCAAGGCATTCTACCTCCAAACTACATCCCTATCCCTATTTTTTATTTTTATTTTGAAACATTGTCTTGTTAGGTTGATTAGGGTCTCACTAATTGAGGCTGTCCTCAAACCTTTGTTTCTTCTGTTTCAGCCTCCCAAGAACTGGGATTACAAGCATGTGTCCATGTGCCACCATGCCTGGCTGATACAGCATTTTTTTTTTTTTTTTTTGTAGTACTGGGGATTGAACTCAGGGGCATTCTACCTCCAAGCTATACCCCCAGCCCTATTTTTTATTCGTTATTTTGAAACAGAGTCTCATTAAGTTGTGGAGTGCCTCATTAGATAGCTGAGGCTGGCTATGAACCAGGATCCTCCAGTCTCAGCCTCCCAAATGCTGGGATTACAAGCGTGCGCCACCATGCCTGGCTGATATAGCATCTTTTTTTTTTTTTTTTTTGCGGTACTGGATTGAACTCAGGGCTATTCTACCTCTGAGCTACACCCCCAGTCCTATTTTTTATTCTTTATTTTGAAACCGGGTCTCACTAAGTTGCGGAGTGCCTCACTAGGTAGCTGAGGCTGGCCGAGAACCTGGATCCTCTGGTCTCAGCCTCCCAAATGCTGGGATTATAAGCGTGCGCCACCACACCCGGCTGATACAGCATCTTTTAACTCAGATGCTTGCACCAGACATCCTGGTCTCCTCTTCTTAACATCATCACTTCAATAAGGGTGGAAGAAATCAAGAGCATGTGAACAGCTCCCACGGATGATAAGCAAGAAGGTGAAAGGGTAAAGGCCAGAAAGTCAAACAAGGTAAGCCTGGGTCTAGGTACACCAGGATTTTCCAGTCAAATACAGTTAAACTGAGTCACTTTACCAGGTCTGTTAGTGTCAGTTATAACTGCTGGCAGGAAGACAACCTCTGAACTTGATACATGTGGTTTGATTACCTTCACCAAATCAAGCCAACCTTCCTTCCTTCCTTCCTTCCTTCCTTCCTTCCTTCCTTCCTTCCTTCCTTCCTTCCTTCCTTCCTTCCTTCTTCTCTCCCCTTCCTTCCAAGACGGGGTCTCTCTATGTTGCCTAAAATGTTCTTGAACTTGAGGGCCTCCAGCCCACCTCCGCTTTCCTAGTCACTGTTATCTAAGTGTGCACCACCTTGTCTGGCTCCCAAATGCTTCACTACGTTCGATGCCTCCTACTGTGTGCCCTCCATATTGGCCTTGAAGTTCTGTGCCATTTGGATCCTTGGTGGGTCTCCTAGTGATTGTGGCACCATCTGAAGCACATGCCCCCCTTCTCCCTAGTCTGCCACATTTTCTTCCCCTCTCCTTGGGGCCTGTTGGAATTTGCTTTTTTTTTTTTTTTTTTTTGTAAATATATCTGCTACCTCTTCAGTTGTCTCCCACTTGGTGAACTTAGACTTTCCCCTGAGGATGTGCACCCTGAAGACAGAGTGAGCAGCTCCAATGCAAGAAAAACAGAAAAGTAATCAGAGGCCTCCACCGAGTAGGCTTGGAATCTTGTTTCCTGAGACTTCCCCAGTTCTGCCCACTTTCACTCAGGTGTGGTTGTCTCCCGAGTGCCTCTCCTGCCCCATACAGGTTGCTGTGAGCACCTTGCTAGCTCATTCTGCAGAGGATCTTCACTCATTCCCAGCTCCCTCCTGTCAGTTCAACCTATTGTCAGCAGTAACTGTGAGTTTTTGTCCTACTGTATGACCTCTGTATACTGGCCTGGTACTCCAAAGGACTTTTGTCAAAGATTAACTCGCTACAGGTACGAGAGTCTGTTTCTGTATCTTCTCTTCCATTGCTCTCTGTTTTTGTGCCAATACCACATTGTTTTTTATTACTATAGATCTGTAGTATAATTTGAAGTCAGGTATTATGATGCCTCCAATGTTTTATATATATATATATATATTTTTTTTTAGATAGCTCTCCATTACCCCTCCCCTCTGCATAGGTAACATTTACATTGATACAGATAATTTCATATAGGAACAAAGGATTATTTTGTTTCCATCATCGGTTCATCCCTTTCTCTTCCCTGTTTCCCTCCCAGAATTCCCTTATTTCCTTTATGATTCAGTCCTTATTCAAAAGTGTTTGTTCAATCTCCATGTATTGTTATAGCTCCTTTTTATCTTCTTGCTGCTGATTTCTAGTTTGGGCCCATTATGATCTAAGAAGATACAAGGTATTGTATCTATTTCTTGAATTTACTAATACTTACTTTGTAGCCGAGAGTGTGGTTCCATGAATAGCTGAGAAGAATGTGTATTCAGGTGTTGTTGAGTGAAATATTCTGTAAATTTTGTAAATGTCTGTAAGGTCCATTTGATTACTTAGGTCTGAAGAATCTTTACTACTATTGTATTTGGAACTATCTATGTTTAGTAGTGTTTGTTTAATGTGAGTAGGGGTGTGAAGTTTTGGATCTTATATAGAATCATATCATCTGCAATTTCAGTTTCAGAAACCTGATAATTTTTCTTCTTTCTCAATTTGTATCTCTTTAATTTCCTTAGAATTTCAAGTACTATACTGAAAAAGAGTATTGACAGTGGGCATCCTTTGTGCATAGTGTACACCAGGCAGATCATGATTGAAACAGAGAAGACTGCACTCACATGGTACAAGTCAGAGAAATACAAGGGATCTTAATGCTCCTGTGTCTAGTGGTCTGTGTGACCAGCAAGGGCCCAGGAAATCAAACAGTTGGACAGGTCTGTCTACATTTGGGGTCTAAGACTTGAAAGGCCATATTCAAAGGCAGGGAAGCTGGGTGTGGTGGGCCATGCTTGTAATCCCAGTACTTGGGAGGCTGAGACAGGAGGATCTGGGTTCCCGGACAGCCTCAGCTACTTAGTGAGGCCCTCTGCAATTTAGTGAGGCCCTGTTTCAAAATAAAGAATTAAAAATAGGGCTGGGGATATAGCTCGGAGGTAGAATACCCCTGGGTTCAATCCCTAGTACTGTAAAAACAAAACAAAACAAAACAAAAAATCAAAGGCAGGGGAGTCTCTCTGTCTTACAGAGAATCTTCCGCTCAGGACAGTTGGTTGCCATGCCCTGTGAGTAGAATTCCTAGGAGGTCAGATGACCCAGACGCACAGCAGAGATCGGCATCTGCATGGCCATCAGAGTGTGTCCACAGGATATCTCTGGAGTAGATATCATCCAACAAATTTCAAAGTTCCAATCAAAGTAAACCCCTGCTGCGCCAGAGCTTCCCATTTAGAGCTCTGTACTAGCCCCACTCTGGGTGCATCCACCAATTCTGTCTTCACAAATCTCGAATATAGACTTTCCATTTGGTCCCATCTTGTGCTTGTGAGCAGTTCATCCAGTCAACAGAATGGCAAGCAACGCAAGAGGAGGAAGGATTTAAGAAGCTCAGTTCTTCCTCTCCCTAAGCAGGGGCAGAGCCCAAGAGGAAATGAGGATAGGCTGGCATACAGACTTAATACTCACCCTTCTCCACAGTACTGACCACCTTAACAGCGACAATTATTTCATTTTTCATCAATGATTTGTTTTTATACATGGTGATTGGTTTATTTAAATACATGTGTAGCGTTCCAGGCAACCGATGTCGCGTCCCACACCACATGGGGTAGGGCAAAGCAGACCAGCCTCTTCGCCGCCCGTCGGGGCCGAGCGAGAGGGACAGTGTCGCGGCCGGGCCCACCACCCTGGGGAGTCCGGGAAGCCCCCCAAAAAACCAGCAACGGCCAGAGTCCAATCAGCGGTCAGGCAGCGCCGCAGAAACTCAACTTTATTAGAACATACAATACATACATACATACATACATACATACATACATACATACAATGGGCAGGTCAGGTAGGGAGGTAAAGCTGGGGAGGGGGAGCCAATGGGAGCAGATCTCGTCACTGGTAGCTGCTGGGAGAGGGAGGTAGGCCTTTCCTTGACCCACCCACTGGCTTCCCTAGGTCAGAGGGGTCAGATTTCACCAAGAAAAGTCAGAGCCTGTGAGTGCCGAATGCCACATAACATGAGCGATCCCTACAACATGTGTTTCTTTTTTCTTTTGTTTTCTTTTTACTATCCTTGTGCTATTTTGTTTTGGGGTGGTTTTTTTTACTTCTTATAGTTTCTCTCATAACCTTTTCTTTCTTTCTTTCTTTTTTTAAAAAATTTTTTGGTACTAGAGATTAAACCCAGAGGCTTTCTATTTTCCAGCTACACGCCCAGCCCAATTTTATTTATTTTGAAACAAGGTTGACGAGATTCTCATTACCTGCTGAGCCTGTTCTTGAACCTGTGATCCTCCCAAGTACTGGGATTACAAGCGTGTGCCACCACACCGGGCTTCTCATCACCTTTTCTATACTTTCTTCTCCAGTAGCCAAATTCCTTCATTCTTTTTTTTTTTTTTTTTTTTTTTGCATTACTGGGGATTGAACCCAGGGGCATTCTACCTCTGAGCTACACCCCTAGCCCCATTTTTTCTTTCTTTCTTTTTTTTTTTTTTGCGGTACTGGGGTTGAACTCGGGGGGATTCTACCTCCAAACTACGCCCCCAGCCCTATTTTTTATTCTTTATTTTGATACAGGGTCTCACTAAGTTGCAGAGGGCCTCACTAGGTAGCTGATGCTGGCTACGAACCCAGATCCTCTAGTCTCAGCCTCCCAATTGCTGGGATTACAAGCGTGCGTCACCATGCCTGGCTTATTATTTTGAAACAGGGTCTCACTAAGTAGCTGAGGCTGGCCATGAACCCAGATCCTCCAGTCTCAGCTCCCAAGTACTGGGATTACAGGTGCGTGCCACCACGCCCAGCTCCTTCATTCTTTCTTTCTCTGTTTCCTGTATCTATTTTTTTCTGCTTTTAGGGTTTTTGCTTGCTACCCCTTCCCTTTTTTCCTGTGAATATTAAAAACTTCCTCTTGCCTTCCTACCTCATATCCTTTTCTTAATGAAACACATTGCTACCGTTGTTTAGAAATAGTTTATAAGCTTTTGTCCTTACCATTAACACCACTGCAATTAGTAGTGCAGTTGAAATCTGGTGTTTAAAACTCCTTAGTTCATGACCGGATGTTGTCATTGCAGTTGTTAGTTGCTGACACCACCATTCCTGTTTTTGGTGTGTTTAGGATTATAGATGGTATTATAGGCTCCTGGTATCTAGTTTAATGTTGCATATTGTTCATCAGTGTGGTTGCTGTTTACTTCCCCCTTGTCTGTGAGGTTCTGGGAATCGAATGTGACACTACGTGTTCTCAGGATAGATGTTTTGCTGCTGAGCTATTTCTCCAAGCCAGGTAAGAAATACTGCACCTTGGTACACGGATCATTACCAAAGAACTTGCAGGGAATACTACAAAAAGAGGTGCAAATTAAAGGATCTTGGAGCTGGCTGACAATGGACTAAGCCCTGAAACCAGGAGCCCCAAATGAACCCTTCTTTTTCTAAATTGTGCTTGTCATGCATTTTGGTCACAGAGAAAAGCTGACTAAAACAGAGGACATCTAGAATTAGGTTCCTTTTAAGTTCCAGGCTGAGAATCTTAATTTCTAGCTTCCAAGGCCCAGTGGCCTGAATGGCCCAACATATGTGTGAAAGCCTGAAATAGTAGCTGTGAAACAAAGAGCATATGAATATTCCTAAACCCAAGATTTGTGCAATTGTAAGGCTACCTAAAGTAGCAGCTATGAAACCCATTTTAAGAACATTTTAAAGCTGGATTAGCATTGAATTCTGAGAGAACATTAGGAATTTTGTTTTGTTTTGTTATTAGGGCATTCTACCTCCACCCCTAGACCTTTTTAAATTTTTTTATTTTGAAACAGGGTCTTGCTAAGTCTAAGCCTCTCAAGTTTTGGGATTACAGACATGAGTCACTATACCTGGCAAGGTTAATTTTTCTAATAGCCTGTGTTTTTCCATGTCCATTTCCCCAGGTTCAGTGGTCTGAACAGCCTAACATATGCATGACTGTAAGAATATTCAAAATAGTGGCAGCAAAACAAAGTTGTATGAACAACGAACATTCCCAAGTTGGAACTAAGTTGAATTCTGAGGGAGGGCATTGAGAATTTTTTTTTCTTGTGGTGGTACTAGAGATTGAACCCAGGGCCATTCTACCTCTGAGCTACACATCCATCCGTATTTTTTTATTTGGAAACAGGGTTTCACTAAGTTGCTGAGAGCAATTGCTGAGGCTGGCTTCGAACCTGTGATACTCCTGTCTCAGCTTCTGGGATGACAGGTGGTGCCACCAGGTCGAGCTAAATTGTGCTTAAAAACCAGACTAGAATCTTCATTTCTAGCTTTCTGGGCCCAGTGCTCACTAAGGCCTAATATATGTAGGATTTTAAGAAAGCCTCACACAGCAGCCATGAAACCATAGCTATTGGAACAGACCTATGGGTTAGCATTAAATTCTGAGAAAGAGCATTAGGAATTGTCCTCTTAAGCCAGGTGTGGTGGCGCATGCTTGTAATCCCAGTACTTGGAAGGCTGAGACCAGAGAATGCCGGTTTATGTTCAGAATCAGCTACGAAGTGAGGCCCTCTGCAGCTTAGTGAGACTGTTTCAAAAATAAATAATAAAAAAAAAATAGGGCTGAGGGTGTAGCTTGGAGGTAGAACACCCCTGGGTTCAATCCCCAGTACAGTCAAACAAACAAACAAACAAACAAACAAACAAACAAACAAACGAACAAACAGAATGGAATTGTCCTTTTAAAACCTAGGTTGTAAGCCGGGCGTGGTGGTGCATGCTTGTAATCCTAGCATTTGGGAGGCTGAGACCAGAGGATCCGGGTTCGAGGCCAGCCTCAGCTACCTACTAAGGCACTCTGCAACTTAGTGAGACCCAGTTTCAAAATAAAGAATAAAAAATAGGGCTGGGGGTATAGCTCGGAGGTAGAATGCCCCTGAGTTCAATCCCCAGTACCAGAAAAAAACAAAACAAAACAAATAAAAACTAGGTTGTAGCCAGGCATGGTGGCCCACGCCTGTAATCCCAGTATTTGGGAAGCTGAGGCAAGAGTATCGCAGTGGTGATTACAGGCGTGGTGGCGCACGCTTGTAATCCCAGCATTTGGGAGGCTGAAACTGGAGGATCCAGGTTCGCGGCCAGCCTCAGCTACCTAATGAGGCACTCCACAACTTAGTGAGACCTGGTTTCAAAATAAAGAATAAAAAAAAATAGGGCAGGGGGTGTAGCTCGGAGGTAGAATGCCCCTGAGTTCAATCCCCAGTACCGCAAAAAAAAAAAAAAAAAAAAAAAAAAGAGGATCACAGGTTTGTGGCCAGCCTCAGTAACTTACTGAGGTCCTTCGTAACTTGGTGAGACCTTGCTTCAAAATAAAAAATTAAACAGGGCTGGGAGTGTAGTTCAAGGTAAAATGACCCTGGTTTTAATCCCCAGTACCACAAAACATTATCAAAAAACAAAAACAGGCAAAACACATAAACAAGCTGGGTGTGATGGCCTACACTTGTAATCCCAGTACTTGGGAAGCTGAGACTGGAGGATCAAGGTTTGTGGCCAGCCTCATAGTGAGACCCTGTTTCAAAATAAAGGAAAAAAAAAAAAAAAAAAAGGACTCAGGGTATAGCTCAGAGGTAGAATGTCCCTGGGTTCAATCCCTAGTACCATAAAACAAAAAACAGAGATATACAAAACAAAAGCAGGTTGTGATTCATTTCTAGCTTCTGGAGCTTTAATGATGGAATGTTACCATGAATTAGTGCAGAGAGCCTTTGCAGGTATACCCCAAACCAAAGTCATTAAGCAGACTTATAGGGCTGGGGAAGTAACTCAGTGGAGAGCTCTTGTCTATTATGTACAAGGCCCTGCTTTCAATCTCTAGCACTGTAATAAGAAAAAATGATTGATACATTTGTTTATATAACTCTTAAAATGTCATCATTCTCCTATCCCCTCAAATAATAAAGCCAAAGCTAAAAAAATCACACTAAAAATTTTTTTTATGGCACTTAGAATTGAACCTAGGGGCATTCTACCTCTGAGCTACACCCCCAGCCCGATTTTATTTCTGAGACCCTGTTTCAAAATAAAGAATAAAAAATAGGGCTGGGGGTATAGCTCAGAGGTAGAATGCCCCTGAGTTCAATCCCCAGTACCGCAAAAAGAAAAAAAAAAAAGGACTGGGGGTGTAGCTTAGAGGTAGAATGCCCCTGGGTTCAATCCCCAGTACCTCAAAAAACAAAACCAAAAACAGGAGGTGGACTGGGCTCAGAGGCAGCCAGTTGTAATCCCAGCTACTTGGGAGGCTGAGGTAGGAAGACTAATTTTGAAGCCAACCTTGGCAATTTAGCAAGACACTGTCTCAAAATAAAAAGGCCTGGGATAGCCGGGCGTGGTGGTGCACGTTTGTAATCCCAGCATTTGGGAGGCTGAAACTGGAGGATCGCAGGTTCTCGGCCAGCCTCAGCTACCTAGTGAGGCACTCCGCAACTTAGTGAGACTCGGTTTCAAAATAAAGAATAAAAAATAGGGCTGGGGATGTAGCTCGGAGGTAGAATGCCCCTGAGGTTCAATCCCCAGTACCGAAAAAAAAAAAAAAAGGCCTGGGATATAGCTCATTGATAGAGCACCAGAGTTCAATTCCCAGTTCCACAAACCTACACAATAGGAAGGAGGTAGACCTGATATAGAAGTATTCCAAGATGAAAAAGTACAAAATGTATATGTGTGTGTGTGTGTATGCAAATGCAAAAATACACATTTTTCTCAAGAAAACACAAGAAATTGAATAGAAGTTGCCATTCATTTGAGGGGATTCTTCTTAGAAGATCATGTCACAAATCATCTTGGATCTTCCTTGTAACAAAAATAAAATTTTTTGAGAAGACATCTTGCTATGCTGCCCAGTCTGATCTTAAACTCCTGGGCTAAAGTGATTCTCTAGCCTCAGCCTCCCAAGTAGCTGGGACACCAGAGATGCCACCATGCCCGACTTCCTCATAATGAGTTTCTACTATCATGTGTGTTAAGGCATGGTATAATCATATATCTTTACTTTTGTCCTTTTGTTTACCCTCTAAGTAATTATTCTTTCAGAGGAAAAACAGCATACTTGATGCAGGCTGACTTCAGGCACAGAAAAAGAAGTCCTTTCCTTTGAGTGATCAAGGATTATTAGACCAGAGGCGCTGGTACTGGGAGGGAACAAGAGCCAGCAGTGACCACAATGAAGGCAGTCAATCTCTTCAGACATTCGCTCATTTCTAAGTATCTTTCAGTTCTTACTTGCACTCACTTCCCACAATATAACCACTATGTGAGCTAGTCTTTCCTAGAAATTCCACACCTAGTGTTCTCCTCATACTGCCTAAGTAATCACTCATTAATGAATACAGCATTGTTAGAAAAGCCCAACAAATGCCCATAAAATAATCTTGAAAACCCCTATACTTTAGATTACTAAAGCACATCTTTATTTTGCAATTGAACATTAAGAGTCACAGATAAGTTTTTTTCATGTTTGTACCTGAACAACTATTCTTCCAAATGAAAGACAGTCAATGAAATATGTATAAATAGCATTTCACATGATATAAACTGCTCTTAGACTAAACACTTTAATGCAAACCAGCATTTTTATCCTATTGGTTTTTGGTATTTGTAGATGTCTTAAAAAACATGAATGGCAGGAATTCCAATTTTTCCCTGAAATTAAGACAAACACAAAAGGCCTTTCAAGTAGACAGTTTTGGACTATCTCCTGTTGACTGAATTCAAACTTACACATTTTAAGTTAACCCTTAGCCTTTTTGCCCAATTATGAAGGCAAACCACATCAGGTTTTGTTTTTTCAAAATGGGGGTAAAAGGTAGTCTGGAAAAGTGTTTAGACTAATTCCATTTTATAACTAGTTCAGTGGAAACAAACATGAAACAGCAAAAGAAATGTAAAATTATAATTAGGAAGTAAGCAACTTTTAAAGAAGTAGCTTTCCCAGTTCGTATTTACATATAGCACCGTTTACAAGAAAAAAATTCCAAATTAAAATACCCTCTACATATTTTTAAAATTATTTAAAAATATCATTGCATATACAGTAAACTATCAGTCCTAAAGTAAACCTACACTGTAGAAAATAAGAATTAGCACTTTGTATTTGAAAATATTACAACATAGTCATAACTGCAATATCCTGATGCTAGAGAACACTGGGTTGGACAGTTTTTGTTTCTGTAAGCAGATATATCCTACTGGGAGAAGATGCAAACAGCTCAATGTAAACTGCCCTTTGTTATAAATGGTCAGGTTTTTTTGTCCCCCTAAACTTACTTGTGGTACAGTATATGGTTAATCCCTAGGTAATCCATTGAAAACAAATGGATTTCTAAGCATTCACGTAATGTACACAAAATGCAAAGCAGAAACGATTATACTAAACCAAGCTTGGTTGAAACTAGCTGAGAGAACTCAGAGTCCAGCAACACAATCAACTGGGTAGCCTTTATTGTACTATATAAATTACAAAAAGGTGGCAAAGCTAAGATCACATGAGTTACCTCTTAAATATCAAATACACCATTAAGAGATCACTGTAAAGCATTTAAACTTGGGTCCAACCTAATGAGCTCTAATACCAATTAATTTTTTCTCTATTTACAAAATTTCTATGATAGATTTTATCATTAAATGTATAAATTAAGTCAGTAGTAAGCATGAAATAAAGTGCTACTTGAAATTCAAGAAATCAGTTTTAGCAAGAAAATTTGACCTATTCTACAGAATACAAGAAAGATTAATCTTGCCAACTCACTGAAGGATTGAAAAAGACGGGTGACAGAGGATCACATAATTGGGTAAAAATTTCCTTGCCTAGGAAGGCAAGTAACTGGAGCACTACAATCTAAGAGTACAAACTAGAGTTCCTTGTGATAAAAGGTAAATGGGCTCAATTTTGACACCACAAATCAGCATTTGGGTCTAAAGGTGAGCAGGGATCTCTCCTCTTTGATGGCTTTCTGCTAATCATTTTATTTAACAATGTGGCATTTAACTTAAGCTTATCATTAGTGCTATATTTTGGAAACTTCTATGGTTGAGGGAGTCTGATACGAATCCTTTAATGGCTGTCATAAAAGCTAATGTAGGAAGATATACCTTTCGGTTGGTCAGGGTATTTAAAGAGAGTTAAAGTAGTGATTTTTAAAAAGTTGGAGTGCTGGAAGCAGGAGTCAAAACCATATAGTCCCAACTGAATCAAGTTTAACGAGTGACAGTATATACTACCTTTAAAGTCACTGAACAGGC
>PVLC010014797.1:13034-38560 GCA_004027655.1 Graphiurus murinus
AAAAAAAAAAAAAAAAAAAAAAAAAAAAAAAAAAAAAAAAAAAAAAAAAAAAGTCACTGAACAAATGAATCATACCTTAGAGGTCTATTTTTTAAATTTATTTTTATTTATTTATTTTTGGCGGTACTGGGGATTGAACCCAGGGGCATTCTACCTCCGAGCTACATCCTTAGCCTTATTTTTAATTCCTTATTTTGAAACAGGGTCTAAGTTGAGGAGGGCCTAAGTAGCTGAGGCTGGCTGAGAACTCGGGTCTTCTGGTCTCAGCCTCCCAAGTACTGAGATTACAAGTGTGGCCATCACACCTGGCTTTATTTTTTAATTTTAATTTTTTTTTTTGTGGTACTGGGGATTGAACCCAGGGGCATTCTACCTCCGAGCTATACCCCCAGCCCAATTTTTTATTCTTTATTTGGAAACAGGGTCTCACTAAGTCGCGGTGTGCCTAAGTAGTGGCTGGCCATGAACCCGGATCCTCTGATCTTAGCTTCCCAAATGCTGGGATTACAAGCGTGCACCACCATGCCCCGCCACGCTTGGCTTTAGAAGTTGGTTTAAAATGGTTTTTTGTTCAGCTGCATTAATAAACTCATGCACATAAGAGACTTCTGCTTCAAGTCAGAGTTGGGCCCAATGGTCCCTGACAAAAAGTCAGAACCATGTTTTGGTTGGTGGCCTTTGCACATAATTACTGCAGTGAATCTTAGGTATGATTTTCTGGCTTCACCAAAGTCAGATTCTCCCAACAAGTCCTCACTTGTAGCTGCCAGTGACAAAATTTGAAAACTTTTCTCCATAGTAGAGCCACACACCACCGTGTTTATCCCCACACACAAACACCTTCCACACTCCAGAGATCTAGAATTAAAACATTTTACACTTAAAAAGTTATGTGCAAAATCTGTTGCCAAAACAAAACAGTATGAAAAACAATGTATATTTGGACTATGATTCAATGATTGCTCATTTATAATGAAAATTACTTTTCTGCTAAAATTGCATTTTTATGATGTGTGATACTCTTCCCTTTCTTCTTTCCAATCCTTTGTGGATTTTTTAAAACAAAGAGTGAACCAAGTCATAATTCTAATAACATTTCAAAGATACATTCATTTTCTTTACAGCATGAAAGACATACAAATAGCATTTTATCCCTTTTAAACAATTAAACATTTTCAACATTTTGTCCATAGAAAAATATTTTCTATATCATTTACAGAACAATAGATAGGAAAACTCTACAGTGTTTGACTGAAACTTTTATGAGCTTACTTAACAAGGCTTTCAAACATTTTCATTTTTGGATTGGAAATTTAAAAACATTTCAGGAAGTTAATATTTGAACTCTTCCCTAAAATTATAGACTTTAATTTACAAGATGGCTAATAACTTTCACTTTGCAATTTTTTTTTTTTTTTTTTTTTTTGCGGTACTGGGGATTGAACTCAGGGGCATTCTACCTCTGAGCTACACCCCCAGCCCTAGTTTTTATTCTTTATTTTGAAACCAAGTCTCACTAAGTTGCAGAGTGCCTCACTAGGTAGCTGAAGCTGGCTGCGAACCCGGATCCTCCGGTCTCAGCCTCCCTAATGCTGGGATTACAAGCGTGCGCCACCACGCCCGGCTTTCACTTTGCAAATTAAAAGAAAAATATGCTTACTTATTTATGCACTGAACCATGTCTAACCAGTGCAGATGGACAGCACCTCAGCAGGTATTACTTCTGGCTGCCCGTTTAGCTTGGATGACCATAATAAAAACAATGACGGTTCAGAAATCAGCAACATACGCAGTAGAAAAACATAAAAGTAAATAGCAGCAAATTAATATAGGGAAATAATTAACATTTTGGTGTTTACTCAAAATAAATTCACCAAAAATGTGAAAATATGTCTAATTTTGGGCAGAAATAGCGACTCTCAATGTTACCAGAAACAGACAGCAGTCCCTGTCAGAGAAGCACAACCAGCAAACCGAGTCAGGGTCCTAATTCAGATCACTACTGCAGCCTATTTAATTTCTAATATAAGTGACATCTCCTAAGGTTGTCACAGTTATGAAGTGAAAACCATGCCTGAGTATGTTTCTCAAGTTGAAATAGACTAAAATTCAAAAGGATTTGTGATATTCACATAGGTCTCAATTTACTGAAGTTCCAGTATAAATATGTAGAGAACAACTGACTGAGAATTGGAGAACTAAGTTGAAGACCTGGCTCTGCTAAATCCATCACCACTGCTGGCCTCTGTCTCCTTGCCTATAAGAATAAGAGAAATGGAAACTGGGCAAAATCTTTCAATTTCCTTTCAGTGAGCAAGTTGTAGTACTTGTAGTGAGTCAGGAAACTTTTTCTCCAATTCGAGATTAGACCTGATCAGACCTGTGGCCAATAATAAGCAATGGTGTACTTAAGAAGAAAAAAAAAAGAAAAAAGTCTGTTTTACCTGCTTGTGGGCATGTCTTTATGAAATAATGTGTAAATAAATGCACTAAAGTAACTATGTATAAGTATCCATTTTTACCTGAAATCTTCAAGCAACTGTCTTACTGGCTTAAGATATATTTATGCATTTAAGTAAGTTTTCATATAATAAATGTTATCTTATTCTTAAATCAAAACGATCAACCATTTCCCTTCCTCCCACTTGTCCTAATGGACTATATGGAAGAAAAATTTCTAAGGCTGTTTGCCTCAATTTTGAATGGTTATTTTGGCTTAACAAATACAACCAGTTCTTCCTGTGAATGCAAAGTCTATTCCAAAATGGTCTTCACCCTATCTACACAGTGCTGACACAAATCAGATGCTCAATAATAAAATGCTTCAACACTGAAAATCCATCCTAAATCAGAGTTTTTCACTCACACTTCTTAGCATTTACAAAAGCTCCTTGGATTCACCAATACTGATTTCCACCTGTCAGAAAAAAAGCCAGCATTCATTTTTGAGTGTGTAGTGACATGGGGGAGGGCGGCTAGAGGAGAGGGAGAGTAGCTTAGATATAAGAAATTTGGCATTTTATCACACAATATTACATTGACATGGAGTCTAGAGCTACTAGGTATATGAAAGCTAGCTTTACTTCTAGAAACCTACTTTAGATTTAAAAAATTCTTAGGTATAATGGATAAGTCTTATCTGTTAGGTACACAGGGAAGCTTAATTAGTATATTCATTTAAAAAGTATGAAGCATAATTCATTTTGAATTTAAGTAAGATCCTAATAAATATGCCTTTTAAAAAGGATCTTTTCTGTACATAATACTGGTAGGTGATAGTTCCTAGATGGAATATTCGTATGTGAGAAATGTAAATATAATACCACACACTTCTAATGCATTATCACTTAAAGACAGGCATTGATGATTTAAAAGGGAGCGGTGCCCATTGCCAACACTCAGTTACCTCACAAGTGAAGGCAAAGCCCAAAGTTAAAAAAAAAAAAATGCCAAACACAGTATCTTCTTTATATCTACACACGGTTACCTTTTTTGCCTGTGGTTGTCATATTTTGTCCATGCAGTTGGAACAAACTTTAACTATGGTAAAAAAAAAAAAAAAAGAAAAGAAAAAAAAATCAAACTGCAAAATACAGTTTAGTATGTTGACCCTCAACATGACTTTTTCACTTTTCAACTTGTCGAGAGCAACCTTAATTATACGTATCTGTTGAGAGAGAACAGAATGTTTGAATTAGACTATGGTTAATTTACTATTTATACTGTCTTGACTGTGAAACCAGGGAATAGATGAAAATTTCTTTTTGACATAAGAGTTGTATTTCATTCTCTATAACTCATTTGGTATCTTGGTTATTAATGTTCAGGAGCTTAGCTTTCTAAATTTTATTATTATGGGTTTTGAGAATGTAAAATGATGTAATTTAGATTTTACCAAGGATTTTTAAATGTACATGTTCCCCCCCATACTAAATGGCATTCCAAAGTATCTACCACTGGGACTTTACTAAAAATATACAGAAATATTCATAAACTACTAGGAAATGAATCTGTTTTAACCATATCCATATACACTAATTATATAAAGTAACATTTGAGTAGGTGAGCAAATTTTCACTTTTATCAAACTGGGGAATTTTGAAGTTCTCTCTCGGTAGACTTAAAACTCTAAAAATCTGAAGAAGAATACATATAAGGATGTGTGTGTGTGTGTGTGTGTGTGTGTGCGCGCGCGCGCACGCATCCTTAATAGGAGTCAGATCCTCAATCAAGCTGGAGAATCGAAAGTCTCCTTAACATGCTTAAAACTTATTAAGTACATATAAACTGGAGCAATTTAATTGTATATAAAAATGACAAGCAAACCCTCACTTTAGTTATTGAGGGTGTTATATCTAGAAGTCAGTAATATTTAATTCCTCATTTGAAGAGTCCCAACCAAAAGACTAGTGTGAAAAAAGCTTGATATTAACAGAAATGAATACTGAAGAGTTAATACTTTAGTTATGAGTGAGAATAAATCACAACTCATTAATTGCTCTCTAACTTAATCTTAGAGCATGTATCAATGTTTTATCTTTAATGTACATGTCAGATGTCGCTTCTAAAGTTAGGGAAAAATAAATAGGAAATCTGAAGAATAAAGCATTTTAAATCAAGCTGCTGAACTATAACCCCTGTTCCTCAGTAAAGGAATGTGTATATTTGAACAACTCCATAGCAGCAGAGCGTGCACTCAGAACACAAATTATTTTTGCATTTTATGGCAAAACACAAGTATTAAGTAAGAAATAGAATCTCCTTACGTTTCTTTGCCTACATAACTGTCAATACAACAAGCTATTTTTAAAAATGTGAACTAATTCAAAATGCATAAAAATGTAAGAATGTACAATATACTTACACACCTCCCTAATGGGATCAAATGAGTGCCTTTTCATTAGACATACAAAGATATCTGAAGGCACTTAAGGGGTTAAGACACAATGCATGCATTCTTTTACATCAAGTAAGTGAAATCACATGATTTGGAATAAGCCAACCTTATGATAAATACAAGCTACATTATTAAATCTAAGAAAATTTGTAGATTCATATTTATACTTTTATAAGATGCTGGTAAATGGACAATGTGCAGCATTTCCTGGGAACAGCAAATTCCACCTTTCTTCTTCTGAACAGCAGGTCTCTAACAGGGGGCTTGTAGGGAAAGATGTGCTGCATCCATAGGCAGTGTATTGGCTAATATTGAGAATATTGCTAAAATAAAATCTAGTAATCAGTAGAGTAAGTACATGGACCACTGGAAAAGACCAGAGCTGACTCCTGTTGTTTACTTCTTTTTGCTTTCAAGATACAGGTGTATAACAGAGATGATGAGAATTCTGAGCCTTGTTTGTGGCAATTCTATCAGAAGGGGACTGCATGGCACCACCACAAAATTTCATAAATTACCCTGAACATACTCAGTTATTCATTATTTGTTCGGAGCAAAGCATGAAATAGTCTTCAAATACATTAGAGATTTTGAAAGAGTGACATTTTTTAAAACATAAAGTGCAACAGTGCTGAAGTTTTCAAAGTTTTTCTGAGTTCTTCATTTTCCTGTGAAATGCCATTTCTTGCAAGCAGTATTATGGCGCATCAGTATAACAAACAGCAGTCTTCCAATACATATCCCAGACCTTTTCTTTTATTTATTTGTTGATGTCATTAAGGGTTTAATAAAGCCTTCTTCATAAACTTTCAAAATAGCTTCACAAACAAATCTGTATTGACTCTGAAAAATAAGATATAAAAATAGAATTGATCAAAACATCAAAAGAAAGAAAAAAGACAAACATCTCACTTGGCTTGCTTATAAAAGAAATGCAAAGTAAAACTACACAGAGATACCATTTTTTTTTTAACCAACTGATAAGTAAAAAATAAAGTCTGACAACATATTTTACTGGCAAAACATACTCATATATTGCTGGTAGAGATGTTAAAATACACCTGCAAAGAGGAATTTGAGAGCATCTCTAAAATGACATTAATTTACCTTTCAACCCAGCAATCCCATTTCTAGGAATCTATTTAAAAGGTAGGGTAGGAAAAAAACTGAAAATACTCACTTCCTGGTTACTTGTAATAAGGTTAGCTGGGTGTGGTGGCATATACCTGTAATTTCAGTAAATGGGAGACTAGGATAGGAAGATAGAAAATTCAAGGACAGTCTCAGCCAAGTAGTGAGACTCATCAACCTATCTCGACTCTGTTTTAAAATAAAAATAAAATAGGACTAGGGGTGTAGCTCAGGGGTAGAATACCTCGGGTTCAATCCCTATTACCATCACAACAACAACAAAGGGCTAAGTGGTAGAGCTCTTGCCTAGCATGTGTGAAGCCCTAGGTTCAATTCTCAGCATCATACACAGGGTGGTGAGTCATTTGTTATGTCCTCACAATGGATTACTACCTAGTTGACAAAGAAGGGGCGATGAGACAGTAAGATTGCAGGTTTGTGGCCAGCCTCAGCACCTTTGTGAGGCCCCTTAGTGAGACCCTATTTCCAAATAAAGAATAAAGTAGGGCTGGGTGTGTAGTTCAGGCATGGAATGCTCCTGGGTTAAATCCACAGTACTCCCCCCCACCCCAATATACATGCACACACACACATAAAAAGGTTTCCTGTAAAAAGATGAGGGAAAAGGGAACAGTGAGGAAGAGAGACTAGATTTCATTAAATATACATTTCTTCTTTTACAGAATTTACTTTGGAATCCTATAAATTATTTTATATTAATTATAAAATTAATTTAAAATCTAATTATTGAAAATATAAAACAAATCAATGCATACATCTAGTTGATGGTATAATCACACCAAGAGAAGTTACTTCAAGGGGCTTTAAGAGTGATTTGTGTATCTCTTGTAGGCTATATTGCAAGGTCAAAAAAAACGAGTGGAAAAACTGAAAACTCTTCAGTAACCATACTGTTTATGGTGATAGTGTTTTGTCGTGTGTGTGTGTGTGTGTGTGTGTGTGTGTGTGTGTGTGTGTTTTACTAGGGATTGAATCCAGAGGCATTCTACCTCTGAGCTAGTTTTCCAGCCCTTTTTAAATTTTTTTGTTTAGGGTTGGGCCGGGCATGGTGGGAGGCTGAGAAAGGAGGATCATGGATTTGGGTCAGTCAGCTACTTAGTGAGGTCACCTGCAACTTAGTGAGACCCTGTTTCAAACTCAAAAATTAAAAATAGGTCTGCGGGTGTAGCTCAAAGGTAGAATGCCTCTGGGTTTAATCCCTAGTACTACACACACACACACACACACACACACACACACACACACACAAAAAAAAAAAAAAAAAAAAAAAAAAAAAAAAAAAAAAAAAAAAAAAAAAAAAAAAAAAAAAAAAAAAAAAAAAAAAGGAAAAGAGAAAAAAGAAAAAGAAATATGGTTGGTTTGTGCAGCTGGTCTTGAACCTTCGAACCTCCTGTCTATGCCTCTCAAGTATTGGGATTACAGTGTGTGCCACCAGGCCTGGCCTGGTGTTGTCATTCTTAAACTGCAGTTTTGTAGTGTAAAATAAAACAAAAGAGTACTTATGATAGTCTTTCATTGCTGGTATTGTAGAGATCAAATTTTTGTTAAAAAAAAGAGGAGATAGAGATGTAAGAGAAAGAGGCTAAATAAAAACACTGTGGTTCTGAATCAGCATTAACTTGTAAGTGTATTTTGCCAACTCTGGTAATTCAGCACTTCTAAAAATAAATAAAATGCAACAATAAAAACCCCTAATACTTAAGGGTGGTGTCTAAAATAATTTCTCAATAAAAGAACCAAGCCAGGCGTGGTGGTGCACGCTTGTAATCCCAGCATTTGGGAGGCTGAGACCGGAGGATCCAGGTTCGCGGTCAGCCTCAGCTACCTAGTGAGGCCCTCTGCAACTTAGTGAGACCCGGTTTCAAAATAAAGAATAAAAAATAGGACTGGGGGTATAGCTCGGAGGTAGAATGCCCCTGAGTTCAATCCCCAGTACCACAAAAAAAAGAAATAAAATAAAAATAAAACAACCAGAACCAGAACCAGGAATTTCTGGAGAAACTTTTTTTTTTTTTTCAGTAATGGGGCTTGAACTCAAGGGCATTCTACCTCCGAACTATACCCCCAGCCCTATTTTTTATACTTTATTTTGAAACCGGGTCTCACTAAGTTGCTGAGTGCCTCACTAAGTAGCTGAGGCTGGCTGCGAACCCGGATCTTCCAGTCTCAGCCTCCCAAATGCTGGGATTAGAAGCGTGCGCCACCACGCCCGGCTTCCTAGTCCTATTTTTTATTCTTCATTTTGAAACAGTCTCATTAAGTTGTGGAGAGCCTCACTAAGTGGCTTTGAACTCAGATCGTCCTGTCTTAGCCTCCCAAGTACTAGGATTACAAGCATGCGCCACCACGCCTGGCTTTGAGAAACTACTGACTCCAAATCTAGGACATAAAATAAATAAACTGGTCCTAGAGACTCTTTTTTTTTTTTTTTGATAGCAAGAAAGCTAACAAAGTTACTAGGTTCTGAACAAAAGGACTCAGAAGCTGAAGTGAATAGGATCCCATTGAACAAAAATGAAACAATTTGGGCATCATTAAAAAACATAATGAGTTGAAGCCGGGCATGGTGGCACACACTTGTAATTCCAGCATTAGGGAGGCTGAGACCGGAGGATCCAAGTTTGCGGCCAGCCTCAACTACTTAGTGAGGCCCTCCACAACTTAGTGAGATCCTGTTTCAAAATAAAGAATAAAAAAATAGGGCTGGGTGTATAGCTCGGAGGTAGAATGCCCCTGAGTTCAATCTCCAGTACACGTACACACACACACACACACACACACACACACACACACACACACACACAAAGAAACATAATGAGTTGAGGTTTCACATAATATCAAAATAAATAAAACTTAAGTCATCAGCATGAAAGGATTTAAGTAAACCAACTCATTATACTGAGAACTGATATGAGGATATAGCTCAGCGGTGGCATGCCTTGGAGGTCCTGGGGCCAATCCCTAGCACTGGGCAGTTTGGGAAGGGGAGAAGAAAAACTTGTAAATAAAGGGACAGGCGTTTATCTTGTCCTTCATATGTAAGTTACCATACTCATTGACCAAGATGAGAAGTTTCCTTTTAAGGAATTACTTCAGCTAATAAATGAAAAAAGAATTAGAACATTATCATTTTGCAAGTCCAATGAACTAATGAATACAGGCATTGAACAAAAAAGAAAGACAGTCAGATATGAGCTTCTGAAGAAATACTGAACTGCTCAAGCCTATGGATCAATTCAACAATTTTAGAAAATACAGAGAACATCACTTTGAGGAAATAAATGAGCTAAATCCATACTCAATGAGCCCACACACTTAATCTCAAAGGCCCCTCTCAACACCTGAGATACTTAGTAAACAAAGGATTCATGAGGAGGACAAAGGTCAGACCTCAGCCAGTCACCACCCATTGTTGCTAAGAAACCTGAAGAAGAGAGGTCCAGACCTCCGCTGTGCCCACCTCCTCTTGGGGGTTCTATAAAAGAACTGCAAAGGCTTCAAAAACTCTCTTGCCCAAATGATCTCTCCTCTTGAGATAGCCTGCCTTCTCCCTTGAGTCCCTCACTTTGCTCTCCTGCCTTTGACCATCACTGGTGCATGCTCAAACTCTTTTCGCCATCGCCAAAAACCCACACGAGATATATTTTGTGGCGCCCAACGTAGGGTTTTGGACAAATAAGCAGTGTAAGTTCACCAAAAATGTTTAAAAATTTCTTGTTTGTTTTAAAATCCTAGTTTTGTGCGATAAGTAAAAAATCCCTTAAAGCATGCAAACACAATCATGTTAACATATACCCTTGAAAACGTATCCCTGGAGTGAAATACAAAAGATTAAAAATAGGAAGAAACTAGTTTTTGTTACCTTTCTTAGCCCTAATGTAAATCAGAAGATGGAGGCTTGCTCTGAGAGAAAAAAAAAAAAAGAAAAAAGAAAAAAAAAAAAGGCAGAGATCTAAATATTTGTTTTTTTCCCCTGAAAGATATAATGTGGTGACGTTTGATGCAGATCTGCCTCATGGTGACAGTGGCCACTTGAACCATTTGTTTCAGTGTTGTCCATGATTGGCAGTCTCTGCTCTACACTTTGCCTACTATATCGGCTTCCATGTTTGTGTCCTCTATTCTATAATCTATTACTTACTGTGTCACATGACAGGCATCTTACTGTGTTACATGACAGGCAATCATAGGTTGTATTTTAATTTTGGGGACTATGCATCTGGCTCTATGTTTAGTAATCTATGGAGATTCAATGCCTGGTAAGATAAAGCTCTAAGATACATGTTTACTGACTACTTTTCTGTATGTCTGTATCCACTGGTGAAACTGACCATCTGGGTGCTCAACAATTGAGTCTTGGAGAACAATAAGGAAGTAAAAGTGCTAAAAGGATAGCTAATATTTTGGCCCTAGCCCTCCAACGTCAAATAGGATCACCTCAACTAAGGTCCCTACAACTCCGGTGACCCCTGAGACAGGGGATCATGAAGGCCCCAGAGACTGGGAGCCATCAGCACAATCTCTGGAAAAAGGAGGGTCACTGGACGGGAAATATCCCCTATGCTTCAAGGGAAGCAAATGGTCAGCAGATGCTGACTCATCCTCACAGATGAGAGGCAAAGGCTCACAGACAGGAGTAACCCTGAGGAGCCTTAATTGACCTTACCAGCAAAATGTATAATTCATGATTGCCCAATATTGGGCTAACCACTTGGCTTTGAACACCTAGTCGGAAAGTATAATCAAAACAAATGCCCACATTATAATTTATGATGCTTCTGCCTTTAGGCTCAGAGGAAAAATATAAAGTGACACTGATGCCCAGAACTTTTGAGTATTTATAAACTGCTGTAAAGTTAAAGCCTATCTCTCTTGAGGTGTTACAGGTCCAGGACGGCCAACACCATAAAAGAAAAGACCTATTCCTGTAAGGTACTAGAGGGTAAACCTAAAGCGAGATGCTTTATAGATGGCTCTGCCAAATATGTAAAAACAAAAGACAGATAAGCAATGGTATATAAGCTTTATAGTAAGGAAATTATTGTTACTAATAAATAGGATCACAGAAGCCAATAAGCTAATTTGTATGCTGTGATTCATGCTTTGTGTCTTGAGAATGTTTCACCATGTCATACATAAACTAACAGGTTGGCTACCTGGCTTCCAGTTTAAAATGCTAATCATTTGGTACAGGGTATATCTCCTGGTTTTTGGTGACACATTTTCTGG
The DNA here is from genome assembly GCA_004027655.1 of Graphiurus murinus. Lineage (NCBI taxonomy): Eukaryota > Metazoa > Chordata > Mammalia > Rodentia > Gliridae > Graphiurus > Graphiurus murinus. The sequence goes on from PVLC010014797.1 coordinate 24,313, forward strand.
GTGGGTAAAAGCATATCCCACCTGAACTCCAAAAGGGCACAGGAGTTATAAAGGCATTCTTATGTCAAGAGACCTTTTTGAGCCTGGTTATGTTTACTGCCCTCCCCCCCATTTTTTGGTGTGGTACTGGGGATTGAAGCCAGGGGCATTCTACCTCCGAGCTACACTTCCAGACCTATTTTTTATTCTTTATTTGGAAACAGGGTCTCACTAAGTTGCAGAGGGCCTCACTAAGTAGTTGAGGCTAGCTTTGCACCCAGACCCTCCTGTCTCAGCCTCTCAAGTACTAGGATTACAAGCATGTGTCACCATGCCCGGCTTCTATTGTTCTATTAAGGATTAGAATTGCTCCTAAAACCTCTCTCTTCTATTAAGTGTCCAGTGAGCTAGCTCTAATTGAAATACTTTATAGAAGGCCTTTTCTATGGCAGTAAGGTCCTTCCAACTCCTGATAATTTGACCTGTGTAGCAAGAATACATCCAGGTGATTATGTCTTACTCAAAACCTGGAAAAAGGACCCACCCTTAGACCAGTTTCTCCCAAAGTGAAAAGGTCCTTTCCAAGTTCTTCTTGGGACACAGTTCCTGGATTCATATGTCTAAAATTAATCTTATTGCTACTGAGAAGTTACAGAATCAAGACTCCAAAGTCAGGAATAAACCTCTGGATGCTAAGATCTGCAAACACTATTCCTGTTAGCCTTAAAAAGATTTATAAGTATTATTCTGATCCAAAGAGACTGGATCACAGCCAGGCATGGTGGTGCACGCTTATAATCCCAGCATTTGGGAGGCTGAGAGTGGAGGATCCAGGTTCGCGACCAGCCTCAGCTACTTAGTGAGGCACTTCGCAACTTAGTGAGACCCTGTTTCAAAATAAAGAATAAAAAATAGGGCTGGGGGTGTAGCTCAGAGTAGAACGTCCCTGAGTTCAATCCCTAGTACTGCCAAAAAAAGGAGACTGAATTAGAGTAAGTTTTATGTCTGTACTTTTCCTTATGACTACATTATGTCTATCCATACTAAAATATATCAACTTATTTGTCTCCAAATTTTTATTGTTCTCCCAGGAAAAAGCAAACTTTTTCCTAAACTGGGTGTGGCAATAGGCCAGAGATACTGATAAATGTGCCTGTTGGATTTCCCCCTTTCCAAAAATAACTGGTTAACATCTTGGTGGGATAAAATTCTCATTTCCTTGGCCAGTATATTTTGCCTCAATATATTCTCCTGTTTAATTTGCTGTTGTCTAGGGTTAATATTTTGCATGTTTATGCTTTCTGTTCCAGAACATCAGGGGATGATGGTTCAGCAGCCAACAAAAAGACCTGACCTCCCCATGTTTCCTTTAAATTAGTCAGGATGAGACTTCTGTCCCTGAATAAGCAGGGCCAATGCCCTTGTCAGTTGGGAAGAAGCTACAGAAAATGGAAATCACCCTTCTGCAACCCCTTAAGATTAAGAGACTAAAGTCTGGGGGGGGGGAGGGGAACGAAGGAATGATGGGGTAGTATAAATAGAAATTTAGGTAGAAAGAAGATGGATTCGGAAGGAAAGGAAAAATATAGTTTAAAATCTGGGCTGGATATGGTGGTACACGTTTGTAATCCCAGTACTTGGGAGGCTGAGAAGGAGGACCGAAGGTTGGCGGCCAGCCTCAGCTACTTAGTGAGGCCCTGCTTCAAAATTAAGAATAAAAAATAGTGCTGGGGGTATAGCTCGGAGGTAGAATTGGAAAGTTCATAATCTCTAAGTCCACCCTATAGGGTGTGTCAGGTCTTGGGCAGAAGCCTCAATAAGACCACACCCTTAATCTCAATGGCCCCTCGCCACACCTACGACTCCTAAGTTGCTTAGTAAACAAAGGACCCATGAGGAGGACAAAGGTCAGACCTCAGCCAGTCACTACCCCTTGCTGCTAAGAAACTTGAGAAACAGGAGGTCCAGACCTCTTCTGTGCCCACCCCCTCTTGAGGGTTCTAGAACTCACAAGATATTGTGTTGACCCATGACAAGACTATATGATGCAAATAACTTGGTTTGTTCATCAAATAAATTGCAAGAAATAAGACAAGAGATTCAGCTTTTGATAAAAAGAGGAAATAAAAACTAATGAAAATGTGCAGACCTATTTGCATCCTGATTTTGGACAAACTGTAAAAACAAAAACCCAGCATGGATCCAGCAATTTAACTTGAGTATAAATCTGAAAGAAATGCAGAGACATTTATATACACATGTTCACAGCAGCATTATTCACAACAGACAAAATGAAGAAGCGACCCAAATATTCATTGATTGATAAATGGGTTAACAAAATGTTGTGCGCGCGCGCACACACACACAAATGGAAACTACTAGGCCTTCAAAAGAAAGGAAATTCTAACATATGCTACAATGTGGATGAACCTTGAGGACATTAAGTGAAATAAGTGTAAGGAGTGGCCTAACTGACTCCATTTTGTTCCTTATCCTTAAATGGACCTTTGTCCTATTTAGTTGCAATAACTTGGAACAGGTGGAAGTTCCCTAACTGTCCAGCGAGCTAGCTCTAATTGACCAACACGAACCACATGGAAAGCTCCATCTGCATCCTGTTCTGCAAGCTTAAGATTTACCTACCCTAGGACCAATAAGCTCGCCACTTTTGAGATGACCAATTTCCTTACTCCCAACACCTGTGATTTCCCTTATGGTTTTAGCCTATAAAAGAACCTTTCTCTCTTGAGCCGGGACTATTGCTGTTAGAGCGGAGGACTGCTCTCCGTTCTGTAGTAGTCCGGTCTCGAGCCCCTTAATAAACTCCTTTGTGTTTTACATCAGCTGTACGAGTGATTCCTGGGTTGGATGCGGGAGACCCTGAAAACAAAGCATTTCATTTGGGGGCTCGTCCGGGTTGCCCCCAAACCCACCCAGAACCACCTGAAAGCTGCAAGGGATTTTAGTAAGTCGACTTATTTTTTTGTTTTTTATTTCCATATTGGTCTGCAGACATCTGTTTCAAGAGTGGGTTTCCCATGACTGGCAGAAGTGCCATGAGGTCCGGACCGCTTGATCCCCTGAGTCCAGAATCCTCCTTTTTCAGAAAACCCTAAAGCCCTTATCAATCTTTTATTTATTTATTTGTTTTGTGGTACTGGGGATTGAACTCAGGGGCATTCTACCTCCGAGCTATACCCCCAGCCCTATTTTTTTAATTCTTTATTTTGAAACTGGGTCTCACTAAGTTGCGGAGTGCCTCACTAGGTAGCTGAGGCTGGCCGCGAACCCGGATCCTCTGGTCTCAGCCTCCCAAATGCTGGGATTACAAGCATGCACCACCACGCCCGGCTCTTATCAATCTTTTAGAAAATGTTTTGTTCACTCACATGCCCACTTGGGATGACTGTCAACAGCTTCTCCAGGTCCTCTTTACTACAGAGGAGTGGGAGCGCACCCTCCTGGAAGCCCGGAAATTGGTTCCGGGTCTCACGGGAGTACCAACATTAAATCCAGCTGAAATAGATGCCGGTCAATTATGTTTCAAGTAATCTTAATACTACCAACAAGCAAAAATTTCACAATGGTTTATATTTATTTATTTGTGTCAGTGTGTATGGTATCTGGAATTGAATCCAGGGGCATTCTACCTTTGAGCTACACCCCAGCCCGATTTCATTTTTTATTTTGAAACAAGGTCTTGCTAAGTTACTGTGAGCTGGCCTCCAACTAGTATATGCCTGGAATTTACAGGCATATACTACCATGCCCAGTTCAGAATGGTCTAATTAATACAAAATATAATCTTAATATTACATATTTTAGAAATTGCAGGCCATATAGTATCTGTTGCAACTTAACTTGCTGTTAAAGTGTGAAAGCAGCTGTTATGGTTTGGATATAGAATGTTCCCTGACAACTTCATGTATTGATGTTCAGAGGTGATATAATTGAGTAATTGAGTCATGAAGGTTCTAATCTCATCAGTGGATAAAGCCACTGTAATGGGTTTATTGGGTGGTAACCTAGGCAGGTAGTGTGACAGGAGAGTGGGCCATTGGGGGTGTGGCCTTGTGGATTGTAGATATGTCCATGAACCCCCCTCACTAGCTCTCCCTGTTTCCAACCTCTGTGATATGAGAGCAGAGCATTTACTTTCTCTTCTGCCTCCCACCACCTTGCCCCGAGCTCCACAGATATATGTAACCTTGCCTAAGATGGCCTGAACCCTTGGAAATCTCCAGTTGTGTGCAAATAAATCTTCCTTCCTCTAAGTTGTGGTTGTCAGGTAAACTGGATCACAGCAGCAAGAATGCTGACTGAAACAGCAGCCAAAGATTATACATAAATAAACGCACACGGCTAGGATCCACTAAAGCTTTATTTACAAAAAAGTGGTAGGAATCAGATTTGACTCAAAGATTTGGCAGAAGTTTATTGACCTCTGCGATAGGGGTTATTAGTTTCTGGCAGAAATGAAAAAGAAATAGCTGGGTGTGGTGGTACACACTTGTAATCCCAGTACTTTGGGAACTGATACAGGAGGATCTCAGGTTCAAGGCCAGCCTCAGCAACTTAGTAAGATCCTATTTCAAAATAAACAAAAAGAGCTAGGGGAGTAGCCTGGAGGTAGAATGCTCCTGGGTTCAATCCCCAGCACCAAAAGAAAAAAAAAAGGGAAATATGATTTAGAATATATATTGATAAAGAACAATCATGCTGAAGATATCATATTGCAGAACTTACAGGTGTTTGGATCATCATGGCTCGCTGGTCTCTCATTGTTCTTACAATGTCTAGAGGGTAGACTGGCTGGTTGCATTCAATAAGACACATAGCTGTTTCCATTGTAATAAGAACCCCAGTTCTTCCAATTCCAGCACTAAAAATGACAGATAATGCATAAAGTCTCAAGGATACAACTCTGTTAAACTATCTGTGACTTTTGTGCAGAAAAATCAAATTACTGATTCATAATACAGAAGAACAATTTCACTTTAAGGTATTATATTACAGAAGAAGCAAGCTAACTTCTAAACAAGAAGTTTATTGAAGCAATTTCCCTTAAAATGCAAAACAACAGCATTATAATAAATCATTCATAAATGCATAATATTTTATCTTAAATAAGTTACTGTTTTAAAAAAAATCCTTAATTTAAATTTAACCAGATAGTTAAGAACTACTGAAAGTGTAATCTGTAAACATGAATATAGCAGCTACTTGAGACTTAGGATGTGAAATGGCCAAATAGGTTTCACCACTCTTGCCACTTTGCCTCTCAAATACTGGGTCCTCAATCTATTTTGATGACTTGAAAGTCTACTTCTTTAAATGTGCTGAAGAGATCAAAGATATCCCAAATGTCCACTGAATAAATCACTTTAGGGAGGAAATAAATTTGTTTTATAATCTCCCGTTCAGTGGAAGTGAAGGTTGGAATTAGTGCATTTGGCTCAGGGGACCTGGGTTGTTTGAAAGGAAGGACAGACTGCCGCTGTTCACCCGATGCTCTTGGAAGTGGAATATCCTACAATGATATTTCCAAGAGATGTGGTAGTACCCAAAGAATGCTCTAAGAGGGGGTTTGGTGGCACATGTTTGTAATCTTAGTACTTGGGAGGCTGAGGCAGGAGAATCATAGGTTTGCAGCCAGTCTCAGCAACTTAGTGAGGTCCTGTTTCCAAATAAAAAATAAAATAGTGCTGGGGGTGTAACTTAAGAGGCAGAATGCCCCTGGGTTCAATCTCCTGTATAAAACACACACACACACACACACACAGGCGCGCGCGCGCTAAATGCACAGGAAAAGAAGGAAGAAGCACCTTGCTAAAAGGGAGGGAATTTAAACTTCAGACTGCATCCTATTGCCTATGTTATGATCTGAAACTGTGCCTCAAAATTCATGTGCTGAAACTTAGTGACCAATGTGACAGTATTAAGAGTAGGCAGTCTAGATAGTGATTAACTCATGAGGTTAGAGCTCTCGTAGTTGGGAGAAGAGACCTTATAAAGGTGCTTGAGGGAGCAGGTTCACCTCTATGCCTTCTATTGGTTTCTGCCATGAGGACAGAGCATTTGCCCCCTGTGGAGGATGCAGCACTAGGGCACCATCTTGGATGCAGAGAACAGCCCTTACCTGACACTGAATTTGCAGATGCCTTGATGTTGGATTTACCAGCTTCCAGAACTATGAGAAATAAGTTTATGTTCTTCACAGATTACCTAAAGTATTTTGTTATAGCAGCACAAATAGACTGAGAGAGCACACAATACTGCTGGAAGACACATTCCAATTTTAGAGATGTTGAAATATGAAAAGCTTGTAAGAATCAGCTACTATTTTTATCTCATAAAGTTTCTGTCAATCATGTTAGAATATATCCTTTATTTTCTACCTGCAGAGCACATATTTAAGTAATTATCACAGTGATAATCACAACATAAGGAAAAGATAAAATATGCATTATAAAAATGATAGATCTAGTCAATTATTCATTCACAAGAAACAGGAAACAGAATACCTGCAATGAACAACAATAGGTTCTTCCTTGCCGGCCCTCTTATTTCGGACATGACAAACAAATTCCAGAAAATCGCTTGAATCATCAGGAACTCCATGGTCAGGCCAGGCTATGTACTGGATCTGAGTGAGTGGACGACTCTCATTTTTCTAAATGCAAATAAAAAATTACGCATCTTGACTCAAGAATTATTAAAAAATATATACTTATGCCATTTTAATTGTATGTATGTGTGGTACTGGGATTAAATCCTGGGGCGTTCTACCTCTGAGCTATACCTCCAGCCTCTATTTTATTTTTTATTTTGAAACAGGGCTTCACTAAGTTACTGAGGTTGTCCTCAAGCCTGTGATCCTGTCTCATTCTCCCAAGCACTGTGATTATAGGTGTGCACCACCATGCCAGGCTTAATTTTAGAAAGAAAGCAAAACCATCTACTTCTCCCCTCAAAGAGAGTACTGTATGAACTCACTGCAACCCAAAATTTCAACAAAAAGGAAAGAAAACATTTTATACAAAGCTGTATTCCATTTAAAAGCATTGGCTATTTTCATTACTGCCACTACATTAAAGAAAGCTTCTAGAAAAGTCCATGAAAGTAAAAGGTAATCAAGACTCAGGGTAGCATCTGTCTATCCATCATTCATTGATGTACATATTTATCTATGGTAGCAAATTTATTTTCCCAATTATATTTGATTCAAACTTTAAAAACTCATTGTCTTGGCTTAGTTCTGAGATACTCAGGGTGAATATAAAGAAAAGCCACTATGGTATACAAAACTGCCCTTTAGCTGCTAATCTGTAAGTGGAGTATAATAAAAATAAATATTTTTTTTATTTTTGAGGTACTGGGGATTGAATGTTGGGCCTCACACATGCTAGGCAAGTGCTCTACCACTGAGATATATTTCTAGTCAGTTTTTAAAATTTTGAGACAGGATCTTATTAAATTGCCTAGGCTAGCCTTGAACTTGCAATCCTCTAGCCTCAGCTTCCCAAATAGTTAGGATTATAGGGGTGTGTGATTATGCCCAGCAAAAAGACTATGTTGAAGAAATATTATTTTATATATACACATAGGCTATCTTTCATTATCCATTTGGGAGAATGAAGCATTATCTTATTGGCTTGACCAATATTATATTGTTATATTAGACCAGGAGGTATACAGCATATGCCCTCAAACTCTAAATTCATTCTGATTTGAATAAAATATTTAGCTTTGATTTCCTGTACTTTGGCTTCATTCAATACCAGATTCTCTTTAAGTTAGCACAACGTTCCTTTCTGGTCAGAAAGGCTGTCTCACTGGTTTCCTTTAATCATACTCTTGGAGTAGGGATGGAGTTCCCATTTCAAAAGACTTAACTGCTGATGGGAGAGGCCTTGGATTTCACTGTGCTGTTTGCTGTTCTCTAGCAGTTACTTCTTTTAGCTTCCTTCAATACCACAGGTAGCTGGTAGGGAAGTATCTAGCTACAGACAGTGATGTGAGGTACACTATCTGTAGCAGCCTGGGAGATGCTTCTTCTTTTTTTTTTTTTTTTACCTGCATATCCATGTTGATTGCAGCACTATTCACAATAGTCAAGAAATGGAATCAGATGCTCACTGACAGGTGAATAAAGAAAGTATGGCATATAAGCCGGGCGTGGTGGCACAGGCTTGTAATCCCAGCATTTGGGAGGCTGAAACCAGAGGATCCGGGTTCGCAGCCAGCCTCAGCTACCTAGTGAGGCACTCCGCAACTTAGTGAGACCCGGTTTCAAAATAAAAGAATAAAAAAAAAATAGGGCTGGGGGTGTAGCTCGGAGGTAGAATGCCCCTGAGTCCAATCCCCAGTACTGCAAAAAAAAAAAAAAAAAAAAAAAGAAAGAAAGTATGGCATATATACACACTGGAGTATTATTCAGCCATAAAGAAGAATAAAACCATGCTATTTGCTGGTCATACACTTATAATCCCCGGGACTTTGGAGGCTGAGATAGGACCACCACAGGTTTGTGGTCAGTCACAGGAACTCAGTGAGGCCCACTACAACGTAACAAGACCCCGTTTTGAAATAAAATAAAATAGGGCTGTAGGTATAGCTCAGAGGTAGAATATCCCTGGGTTCAATTTCCAGTATACCCCCCACCCCCACATACACAAATCATGCCATTTGCAGAAAAATAGACTGAACTGGAGGGCATTATGTAAAGTAAAATAAGCCAGACAGAGAAAAACAAGTATTAGGTGTTTTCTGTCATATGTGGAAACTTAGGAAAAAAAAAAGATGAACTGATAGTTTAAGAGGGACTTATAATGGAAGAGAAAAGGGACTGAGGTTGCAAGGGGTGTGGAGAGGAGGGTGAGAGAGGGTACAAAGGAGGTTGGAAATTATCAAAGCACATTATATGCATGTATGGGAATATTACAGTGAAATTTTTAATTTTTACAACTAATAATTATAAAAACAATTTGTACAATTATAAAAAATACACTTGATAACTTTAAAAAATACAGATTTCAGGCCCTTCCCTCCAAAGGTTCTAATTCAATAGATATAAAACAGAACCCAGGAGTCTGCACTTTCATGTTCCCCAAGTGATTTGAAGGCAGATATACTACAGGCCAGGCAAGGACCTCAATGATGGAAGTCCAGCCCAGAGCCCTCCCTCAGGCTAAGTGCCTGGCCTATATTCTGGAGCTCAGCATGAGGTGGAGGTCCTCTGAAGCCTCTAGTTCCAAACCTAGAGTCATGGGATGGGAGGCAAGTTACACATAAAGCACTTTCCCAGGACCTGGTGGGAAACCCAAAACCAGGAACCAGATAATGGCAGTTCAAAGACCCCATATATAAAACCATGAAGCCAGAATAGTGGCTGGTAAATGGATCAAATTTCCAAGGGCTTAAGACCTGGAAGGCTAGGTTCTGGAAAGAGTCCAGGCCCTCAAGGCAAGAGGAAAAACAACAAATTACAAAGAGGCTCAACTTAGGAAATAGTGAAGGTGCTTGATATATTTTGAATTTTCTCCTTCTTTCCCACTTTGAGATGGCTTGCCAAATGGAAGCAAAATGGGACACATCAGTAAAGAACAGTAACCAGAGACCGTCCAAGTCCCTACTGACTGGACTTCTGTGTGACAGTAGTGCCATCCCACTGCCAATGTCCTACTAATGACCTCCCACATTACATTTCATCTAAACTATAAAAGCCTTGTCCCGGGGCTCTCCCTGACTCTTGCCTCTCCTCTTCCCTCAATCCACCTCCCCAAGAAGGACTCATTAAACTTCCCAGAGCATAGATCTTATTACATAGTATGAAAAGACCACTGAATTTGAAGTCAGAAGATCTGCTTCAGGCCCTGGCTCCAGTACCATCAGATACTAGTTGTCTGACCTTGTGTTAGTAATTTCCTCTTCAGGGATTCAGCCTTTGTGTGTGAGCTAAAGTGCTGAACTAAAGCATATCCAAAATCCTTTCGAACCCTAGGATTGTATATCACACTCTGAATAAAAACTGCTAGTGATATCTTATTTCCTAAAGAATTAAATATATACTTGTCTGGAACATCTAAAGACCCTCTGTCATTATCTGATCTCAAGTTTGTGAAAGCCTTCATCACCTTAGCGAAATGAAGTATTCCCACTTTCTTAGACATTCTGGCAGTTTTTTGCTTTCTCAATGCCTCTGCCATTATTTTATTTTAGAAAAGTGACTACATCTGTTTCAGTATGCATGCTTCCTATCACTTTCTTGTTTGGATTGAACTCGGGGCATTCCACCTCTGAGCTACAGCTCCAGCCCCCCTCTTTTTTAAAAATTTGAAACAGGGTCTAAGTTGCTGAGGGTTTCTCCAAGTTGTTGAGTCTGGCCTCAAACCCACAATCCTCCTGTCTCAGCTTCCCAAGGCATGATGCCTTCTGTACACACCTTCCAATTGGGGTATAGAGCCATCATTTATTAATTGATTTCCTTTTTTGGCTTTGGAAGCCAATGGGAGTAAACCAGTTAGAACTAAGAACTAGCAGTTTGTAAGCTACAACCTGTATGCTGTCAGAAGGCCCTGCATATGACCTTTTCTTTCTTAATATTGAGGGGATTGTGAAGTTGCTCTCCTCTATTCTTTTTTTTTTTTTTGCGGTACTGGGGATTGAACTCAGAGGCATTCTACCTCCGAGCTATACCCCCAGCCCTATTTTTTATTCTTTATTTTGAAACCGAGTCTCACTAAGTTGCGGAGTGCCTCACTAGGTAGCTGAGGCTGACCGCGAACCTGGATCCTCTGGTCTCAGCCTCCCGAATGCTGGGATTACAAGCGTGCGCCACCACGCCCGGCTCTCCTCTATTCTTTTAAAAAAGGGAAACAACTTGACAGCTTTCAATTTCTTTTTCATTTTCATAGACATACCCAAATACTTTACTGATATTACTTGGAGTGAGAATTGTTTTGTGACCAAATATATTCTTGGTACTACTGTTATGAACGGCCATCAGAATCCCTTTTCAATGACATGTAGAAATTGGAAATGCACTTATAGGAGGATATGCTTTACAAAATTCCAAAGTATCCCATGAAAGCAGACAAACAGCTCAGTATTTTGATAATGCTTTCTAGTAACCAGTACTCAGATTTAAAAGATTTTCAGCTTTCAAAGTTTTTACCATGAACACAACTTTTTTTTAATTTGTCATCAATAACATTTTCATTGAGTGGTTACCATGTGTGCATCACTGTGTTGGATAATTTTTTCTTTCTTTTTTTTTTTTTTTGCTGTTAGAAAACCAGCAAATTCTTTATTAGCTATACAGTTTCATTATTTATTTATTTTTTATTAATTGGTGCATTGTAATCATACATCTTTGTTAGGAACATACACAATGGAATTTTACTCAGCCATAAAGAACAAAATCATGTTATTTGCTAGGGAAATGGATGCAACTGGAAAACATTGTGTTAAGTGAGATTAGTGAGTCACAAAGAGTAAAAAAAATATGTGTTTCCCTAATATGCAGATGCTAGGGAGAAGATGGGGCATAAGAGGGACTTAACTGATGGTGATCGACGGGGGGAGGGGGGGAGGAGGAGGAGGAGACCCCTAATGCACATGATGTACTTTCACAAATATATCAAAGTCAATCACTAAACTGAACTTGAGAAGGAGGGAGGTCGAGGGAGTGGGGTGGGAATTGGGGAAGGGGTTAAATGAGAAATGTGTGCATATATGCCTTTACCAGTTTTGTTTTGATGGATGGACAGTGTAGGTGTAGGCTGCCTCACCAGAATTTACACCATGAAACTCACTTCCTGGGGGCTGGGCTGTAACTCAGTGGTAGAGCAATTGCCTAGCATGCACCAGTCCCAGAGTTTGAAATCATGCCCCAAAATGGGGAAAAAAAATTTCTTGGTGGCACGAGGGGCATTCTAATAGGTATATAATGGTCTCTCATTGTGACTTTATTTTGCACTTCCCAGTGACTAATGGTGTTGGTTGAGCATCTTTTCATGAGTTTATTTGCCATGTACTTATTTTTTTGGTGAAGGGTGTGAACACAACAATTCTAATGAATGGACACCCTTCTTTCCTACCTCTTGGTTAAATAGCGTCATCTTCCTGAAGATATAGGCAGGGTTTCCTTCTTCAGAGTGACAGGTGACTTGGTAACATCCATAAGACGAACTTCCTGTGGGTTCCGGCCAATACTGATGACATTTAACCTGACATTGACAGAATTTAATAAACAAAATAAATATACACATATGAATTTAACTTCTCTAATTTTTTTAGTTAGTTGGTTTTACAGAACTGGTGATCAAATCCAAGGGCATTCTACCACTGAGCTACATCCCTCATCTTTTTAAGTTTTTTTTTTTTTTTTTTTTTTTGTGGTGCTGGGGATTGAACTCAGTGGCATTCTACCTCCGAGTTATACCTTCAGCCCTATTTTTTATTCTTTATTTTGAAACAGGGTCTCACTAAGTTGCGGAGTGCCTCACTAGGTAGCTGAGGCTGGCCACAAACCCGGATCCTCTGGTCTCAGCTTCCCAAATGCTGGGATTACAAGTGTGCACCACCACGCCCAACATTTTTTTTATTTTGAGACAGGATCTCATGAAGTTTCCAAGGCTAGTCTTGAACTTGTGATCCTCCTGCCTCAGCCTCCCGAGTAGCTGGGATTCAGGTTTGCACGACCATGCCTTGTACAATTTTAATTTTTAAGAACCCTCAAACTTCCAATTACTGACATTTGTTCTTTGTCAATTTAGCCTTTTGTAATAATAATTAATTTGTGTTACTATATTTTGAGACTGCAGATATCCTTTTTTTTTGGTGGTACTGGGGGTTGAAACCAGGGGCATTCTACCTCCAAGCTACACCCTTAGCCCTACTTTTTTATTCTTTATTTTGAAACAGGGTCTCACAAGTTGTGGAGGGCATCACTAAGTAGCTGAGGCTGGCTGAAAACCTGCAATACTCCTGTCTCAGCCTCCCAAGTACTGGGACTACAAGAGTAGTCCCACGCCACCATGCCCGGCAGGTTGCAGGTATCTTGATTAAATTAAGAGTTCTTTTTTGGGTCCTTGGGAATGACCCAGAGCTTCTGAGCTATATTCCTAGTCCTAGTTTAAAGATTTTCAAATTAGCTTTAATGATACACAATTCATGACCATTTAGCTTACTCATTTAAAGTTTACAATTGTTTTTGGTGTACTCACACAGCTGTGAAAACACTACTATATCATTTTTAGAAGATTTTCACTACACCCAAATGAATTCCTATACTTGTTATTCAGGAGTATTGCAGGTTTTCAGTCACTGTGCATTTTACCCTATCCCATCTCTCTGTACCCAACCTGGGCCTAGGTGACTATTAATCTACTTTCTGTCCCTATGGAATTGTCTATTCTGGGTATTTCACATAAATGGAATTATACAGTATGTGGTCTTTTTTGTCTGACTTCTTTCACTTAATAAATTGTTTTCTAGCCAGGCATAGTGGCTCATGCCTGTAATCCTAGTACTTGAGAGGATGAGATGGGAGGATCACAGATTTGAGGCCAGCCTCAGCAACTTAGCAAGACCTTCAGCAACTTGGTAAAAGGGTTGGGGGTAGAGCTGGGAGGTAGAATGTTCCCGGGTTCAATTCCCAAAACAAAAAATAAAAATACAAAGTTTTCCAGGCTTGTTCATGTTTTTAGCAGGTATCAATACTTCATTTCTTTTTATTGTCAAATAATCAAGTATATGAATATATTACATTTTATTTGGTACCTGTGAGTTGTTTTCACATTTTGTTATTATGAATACTCAAACAAATTTTTGTATAGACATATGTTTTCAATTCTCTTGGGAGATTCTACCTCTGAGTTACAGCATCAGTCCTTATTTTTTACTTTGAAGCAGGGTCTCATTAAGTTCATGAGGGCCTCAATAAGTTGCTGAGGTTGAAACCTGTGATACTCTTGTCTCAGCCTCCCAAGTACTGGGATTACAGGTATGCACCACCATGCCCAGTTAAATGCCAGACTTTTCCAAAGTAACTGTACCATTTTACAAGTCCAAAGTGTATGAGGGTTCCATTTTTCTACATTAGCATCAATGTTTGTTATCTGTCTTTTCAATTTTAGTCATCCTATTGGCTATGAAGTGGTATTTCATTGTGATTTTGATTTGCATTTCCTTGATGACTACTGATGTCAATCATTTCTTCATGTGCTCAATTGTCATTAGTATATTTTCTTTCTTTTTTTTTTTT